>JACCIX010000268.1:0-156119 GCA_025506515.1 Flaveria trinervia
ATACCGCCTAACAACGGTTTACTACCCTTAATACGCATGACTATAGCTATCAATAATATCATCTTATTCAAGAATCCTACTTGAAATGATTTAGGTGAATCAATCATCTATCCTTTTGTTACAGATGTCATGTTAAATCCAAGGACACAGAATGATCATTCCTTTTTGATTTAACTTAATCAGGCCTTAGACATCTAACTCTCAACTAATAAGAGGAACAAATTCCATCTTGACTACATACGTTTTTCACAAACACCTCGTGTCATACCTGAACATACCCTTATGTAGTATCCACTATTTCAGGACAGTGAAGAATTAGCTCAAGGTATAATACTTGGTGAATATCAAAATCCAATATGTATCTCAGTTGGAGGATACCAAATGATATTCGCCTTTAGGCAAATTTACTTATGGTCAATCAATAGATTCCATGTAGTAAAATTTGAGATGCGGGTTAGTCCAATATTTGTATCCCCACAATATCTATGAACCTTGGTAGCAACCATTGCTCTATATTCATCCTTATGAATATCAACCAATCCAAGTTCATAATAATCTTACCCTCACACTTGTTCCCACAAGTATGAATGACCACGGACATTTAGAGTAACAATTTACTCATGGATTAAACATGCTAAATGGAACATTAATTGAAAATTATAACAAATAATTTTATTCAAATAATAAAGAGTTCCACATATCCAAATACAAAATTTACAGATCAATCCAATCACTAGAATATCGAAGTCCCATGGCACAAGTATGACCTTCATGCTTTGCCTTTTCAAGGAGCTTCGTGAGAGGATCCGCAATGTTCTGATCTGTGTGAACTTTGCGAATACATATCTTTCCCTTTTCAACTTCATCTCGTATGTAGTTGAATCTCCGCTCAATGTGCCTTGTCTTTTGATGAGCACGAGGTTCCTTGATTTGAGGAATCGCACCCTCGTTATCACAAAAGATCTCTAGGGGGTCCTGAATGGAAGGGACAACCCCCAGATCGGCAATGAATTTCTTCAACCATGCAGCTTCTTGAGCTGCCAATGAGGCGGCAACGTATTCTGATTCTGTAGTTGATAGAGCCACCACATCCTGCTTGGAGCTCTTCCAAGAGACAGCTCCTCCATTCAGAATGAAAATATATCCCGATTGTGACCGAGAATCATCACGATCAGTTTGGAAACTCGCATCCGTGTAACCCTTTACAACGAGTTCCTCATCACCAGATCCATAGATTAGGAACATATCTCTTGTCCTCCGTAGGTACTTAAGTATGTTCTTAACAGCCATCCAATGACTGTTTCCAGGATTTTCTGGTAACGACTTGTCATGCTTAAGGCGCATGACACGTCCGGTCGAGTGCATATCATTGCATACATGATGGATCCAATAGCAGATGCGTATGGATTGCCTTCATTTTATCTTGCTCATCCTTTGAGCTAGGACATTGAGTCGTACTCAATATCTCCTCTTTGAATAGGTACGGTACCTTTCTTAGAGTTCTCCATCTTGAACCTTTTCAAGATTTTATCAATATACGCACTTTGATTTAAACCAATCAACCGCCTTGATCTATCCCTATAGATCTTTTTCCTAGAATATAGGCGGCTTCTCCAAGATCCTTAATGAAAAAACAACTTCCAAGCCAGGTTTTTACACCTTCCAAGGTTGGAATGTCATTTCCAAATAGTAGTATGTCATCAACATACAATACTAGAAAAGTTACTATGCTCCCACTAGCCTTCTTATACACACAAGCCTCATCAGCGTTTTTGATGAAGCCAAATTTCTTTACCTCCTCATCAAATGATGATTCTAGCTTCTCGACGCTTGCTTCAATCCATAGATTGATTTCTTTAACTTGCATACTTTATTAGGATGTTTTGGATCGACAAAACCTTCAGACTGAACCATATAGACATCTTCCTCAAGATATCCATTTAGGAAAGTGGTTTTGACATCCATTTGCCAAATCTCATAATCATAATGAGCAGCTATGGCAAACAATATCCTTATAGACTTTAGCATTACAACAGGTGAGAAAGTTTCATCATAGTCAACCCCTTGAGTTTGAGTGAAACCCTTTGCTACAAGTCTAGCTTTATAAGTATCCAAGTTTCCATGCATATTGTTTTTTCTTGAAACCCACTTGCTTCCAACTACTTTGGAATTAAGAGGTGGTACAACCAAGTCCCATACTTGATTGTCATGCATGGATTGCATCTCAACCCTCATGGCCTCGAGCCATTTGTCACAATCCGAATTGGACACTGCATCATGGTATGTGGTCGGTTCATCTGAATCTACCACATAGCATCCATCCATGAAAATCCGTATCTTTCAGGTGGATTACTAGTTCTACCACTTCTGCGAACGTTTTATGTGTATTGATCAACCATTTGATCATCTTCAACATCCTCATGTTGAGTGCTAGTTTCAACCAAACGTGCATCAGGTTGTGGTTCTTGATCCTCCTCAAGATCCACTGTTCTACTGCTAGTTCCTTCCATGAGGAACTTTGCTTCTAAGAACTCACCCTTTCTGGCAACAACACCTTTTGTTCCGGTGGATCATAGAAATAATATCCCATAGAATATCTAGGGTATCCAACAAAGATACACTTGGTGGATCGAACTTCCAATTTGTTGGAGTGGGAGTCTTAACATAAGCCTCACAACCCCAACCCTTAAGTATGATAGGGATGGAACTCTTCCATGCCATATTTCAAAAGGTGTCCTTTCCACCTTTTTGGTTGGGGCCATATTTAGAATACGGGCCGCGGAGAGCAAAGCGAAACCCAAAATGATAGAGGTAATGTGCTTCTAGCCATCATAGATCGAATCATCCAATGAAGTTCGATTCCTCCTCTTAGACACACCATTATGTTGTGGTTCCAGGTGGAGTGAGTTGTGAGACAATCCCACAACTCCTAAGATGATCTTGGAAAGCATCACTTAGGTATTCACCTCCTCTATCGGTACGAGAACTTTAATCGACTTGTTGAGTTGATTTTCCACTTCATTCTTGAAGATTTTGAACATTTCAAAAGCTTCATCTTTGTGCCTTAATAAGTACACATACCCATAGCGACTATAATCGTCGGTAAAGGTAATGAAGTATCTTTCACCATTCCTAGTCATGGCTTAAAAGGACCACATACATCCGAATGTATGATTCCTAATAAATCTTTTGCCCTTTCGTTAGTTCACTAAGGGTGCCTTAGTCATTTTACCTTGTAAACAAGATTCACACACATCAAATGAATCACATTCATTTGTTTTTAAAAGACCATTCTTTTGTAGTGTTTGTATACGTTTCTTGTTTATATGACCAAGACGACAATGCCAAAGATAGGTATCACTCAAATCCAACTTGAGTTTCTTGGCGCTAGTTTGGTACAATGAACTATTTAAAGTATTTTCATGAACCAATTCATAAATACCATTAATGGGTATAGCTTTAAAATAGAATATATCATTTAAAGAAACATGAATATCATTTTCAATAAAAGATAATACATAATCATAAAGTCTTAATTGGGATACTGAAATAATGTTCCTAGTCAAACTAGGAGCATACAAAACATTCTTCAAAATAACATCCAAGCCACTTGGAAGTTTTAAGATGTAGTCCCCACGAGCTTCAACTTGGACTTTGGTTCCATTGCCCATGAAGAGGCTAACATCCCCTTGATTGAAGTCCCTACTTCTTTTGAACCCCTGCAACAAATTGCAAATATGAGTTCCACATCCGGTATCTAATACCCATGTGTTTGAAGATGTAACATTAAGATCAATATGAATCATGTATATTGTACCTGAGGTCTGCCCGGCATCCCTCTTGGCTTTCAACTTTTGGAGATGGACAGGACAATTTCTTGCCCAATGTCCAATCTCCCCACACTTGAAGCATGGGTATTGGTAGCAACCTTTTGCTTCTTCTCTTGTGGTTTGGGTGGCACCCTTGCCACCCCTTTCCCCTTTCCCCATACGGGTCCCTTACCCTTGGCAACCTTTGCTTTGGGTGCGGGATGAGGCCTTTTCTTGTTCCCACCTTCATTGATGGTGAGAACGGGTAAAACCCTTTTACCCATGGCCGCCTCGGCCGCTTTCAGCATTGAGTGAAGCTCACCAATGCTTTTGTCCCAAGCATTCATGTTGTAGTTCAACACGAATGTCTCGAACTTCTTGGTAAGACCATTAAGGATCAAATCCGTGGCCATTCCTTCGAGACAGGACAATTAAGCCTGTCGAGGCGGTCAATATGACTTTTCATCTTAAGTACATAAGATGAAACAGATTGGTTGTCGTCCATACGACATGCATGGAGTGCTCGAACCGTTTCGAAGCGCTCAACCCTTGCTTGCGTTTGGAACGTTTCCTTCAGCTGGGTTATCATGTCATATGCTCCGTGATGTTCATACTCCTTTTGGAGATCCGGAGTCATGCTCGCTAGCATGAGACAAGACACTTGGACAGAGTCCTCAGTGTACTTGAGCCAATCGTTGTAGGCCTCCTCATCATCATCTCAGTAGGTTGATCGGGGATAGGGTCGTCTAAAACATATGATCTTCTCTCTTGCTTGAGAACGATTCTCAAGTTTCGATACCAATCAATAAAGTTGTTATGATTTAGACGTTCCTTTTGGAGGATCGCTCGTAATGATTGGTTTGACGCGGATGAGTTATCGTGATTATCATTGTTGGTGGCCATCTACAAAATTTAACAAAGATCTATTTTAGTATTTTCGATATTGTTATTTTTTAATATTTAATGCCTTTTAAGGTCATTTTTATATTAAAATCTAGAACCCAACATTACATTTAAATTGGGTTAGGTGACCTTTATCCCACGATTTAAATTAATAAGGTGGTCAACGTTGACGATTGCAACCATTTGCAACTTCTAGAAATATGGGATCGACTTGAAACATCATATGTAAAGTCGGCATGTTAATCCCATCAACACCATTTGGAAACCACACCGTAGGTGATCCATTTGACATGGTTTGCAAATCAAGATACCCTACTTACACCTACGTGTGAGTTTGCCAAAATAAGTGGTTAGGTGACCGTTATCCCACAAATAAGGCATTCTCACCTCAAGTCGCAAGTTCCCTCAAAATGGTTAGGTGATCTTTATCCCACTAAGAGTTCCCAAGTGACTCAAGTGTTGTGTAAAAGGACGGTGTTGATCTTGTTTAAAATTTTAGAGATTTCATAATACAAGTTTTAGAAAACTCTATGTACTTGTATTTGCATGCTTTCAAATACAAGGTACCCTATGGTCCTTTGATCAAAACCATTTTTAATCTTTAAAATCATTAAATCAATTAATAACCTTTTATTAATTTTTAATGATAAAAACCATTAATTTTCAGCTTGTTAAGTTTGTTAATTAGTTTGTAATGCATGTCAAAATTTCAACCATACAATCAAATAACAAACATTCAAACAAGCATAAACATACAAACATGAGTGCATAACCATAGCCACTAAGTTGACAACACTTGTTTGCCATCACAAGTGTCATCATAAGTCTTTCCAAAGGGTTGAAATCAACACAAAATTGAGGTCATCATAGACCCCCACTTGAACTTGCATCTATATGCCTCAAGTTCCATGTCTTTGATGTCCATCTTTGGGTCTTGATCTTGTGCATCTTCCTTTTACAAAATTGTATCCTAATACATTTTTCTAATAAAAGAAATGCACCTAATCTATTAATTACATAACCAAATGAACAAATAATTACAACCCAAATAATAAACATAAATATTACAACCCAATTAAATGAATAAAACCAACCATTTCAATCATCCAAATCAAAAAGGGCCAAAGGCTAGGTTATGCACACTAACATCCAATGAACATATCATCCAAACATATAATGAAACCCCACTTAAAACCACCAAATTGTAGCCAACATAAACTGAAATTTTGGGTTTTAAACATTGTCCAAACAATCAACATTTCATAATATATATCTTTCAAGGTCTAATCACTAGCATGTGTGATATGACTTTGAAAGTTTAGGGAATCATTCATACAAAATAGCAACCCAAAATCAGCCTATAATAAGTGATAATACTTCTTTAAAATCGATTTTAAAGACTAATAACAAGCAAGTTATCTACATAACCGGCTCTTGATGCCATTGATGGGGTTTGTTAGAACACAAAATAAACAAGTTTAACCTTTTAAACTTTCTGAAAAACGCAGCGGAAGTAAAGCATTATAACATGTTTATAAGCTGAAAAATTTCATGTTCTTAATGGTGTTTTAAGATGAAAAACAAACCCAAATCAAAAGGATCTTTTATGTGAATAAACAAGCTATGAACATAATAAAGTGAACATAAAATCACAGCTTCATAAGCTGTGATAAACTACCTTCCCAGCTGAAATGTCGACCAAAGAAGGGAAAAGATGCTCAAAATCTCGGCCAAGACTCCAAGAAGAGGAACCCTCAAGTTAGTATACCCCAAGCTTGTAAGCAAAGCACCTTCTTGTTAGGAAAAATAAAACCAAGAACAACTCCAAAATCTCTTTTCTGGCTGCTGCTGTTCGTAATCTTCAGGAGAGAAAAAGAGTGTTTTTGGGTGTTTTGAATGTGAAGAAGATTAGTTTGGAGAGTCCTACACTCTACCTTAAAGAGTGTGTGTGTTACCAAGATAAAAGAAAGGAACCTTATTGGCCCATGGGGTGGCCGAAACTTTTTCAAAAGGGCTGGGATTCCCTCTCTTTTAATCTCTTGTTGACACATTAAAAGTTCATGGACCCTCTTGGACTTTTAATGTGTGACAAGTGCAAGAACCATATTAATATGTTTTATGCACTAATCTTTAATTAAACATTTTAATTAAAGATCACTAACATTACATTATCTTATGTTATTTAAACCCTTTTAAATAACAATGTGATTAATAAAATCCATCAACAAATCATCCTTATGATTTGACCCATTTCACATATAATTGTTTAGAAAACCAATTTCTTAAATTTGGTGTGTTATTATTTAATTGCATGATCGCATCATCAATTAAATAATCGTTTGTGTTTGCAAAGCTTATTATATGGGTATAACCCGACTTGGATCATAACGTACTAACCACATCAATATTCTAAGTGTCTTGGGCACATAGAATCCTACAGATTTCATGTAGGGTATAAAAGCCCCATATTGATTTTGATTATCATAATCTAGTTAGTGTTTAATTCAAATGACTTGATTCCTAGGGTTGTTGTGAATTTGAGGATTTTATTTACACTGTTTTTATAATTGCATTTGAAGATAACTTAACAAGGTACTAAGGCGTTGGCTTGCTGGTTAAAACTCATTGACTATGCCTAGGGGACCTGGGTCCAACCCTGGGCGCCCCCTCTTCTTTTTGAAGCCTATTTTTTAAACATTTTTCAAACTAGAAAATTATTACTAATTTATTTAATAAAATCAAAGAACCATGTAAATTCATTTTAACCTATAAATTATATATCAATTTCTAAAAATTTATAAAAAGTATAAATTTATATTTTCTTTAGTTCTAAAGGTTTAAATTTTATAAAACCATTATAAAAGTTATTTATATTTGTAAAATTATTTTCAATCAAACCAGAATTCTTTCAAAATATTTTGTAATTCCTTAATAATTGATATATATAATTTTATATTATCAATGCATTTATATATGTATATTTCATTATATTTAGATAATTATAAAACCTAATTCAATTATTAAATCTTTATCTTTTGAATAAAAGTTACTTATATAACATTAAGTTACACATATGTGAATTTTTGCCCTTATAATTATATGTATTTCATTTATGTACTAAGTTAGCGTTGTTTTAACTTTGATTACTGCTAGCGGATTTATAAGTTATATTTTAGAGTAAGATCTGGTGTTTACTCATATGTTATCATAGAATCACACTAGCATGCAATATTATCACAATGAATCACGATACATAAAACATGAGATAATTTTCACAAATACGTTCTTGAATTCAGTCATTAATTACCTATGAAAGTACTAGAATCATTAGACCATCACCAATGGTGAAATAAAAAAAATACCTAAAAACATGCATAGTCAACATCCACATCGAAAAAACACTCATTCTTCAAAAACACAAAAAACCTCTCCAATGGTGAAACTTAAAAACATCTAAAAACATTATCACATCATTATCACTTTTCACATTTATTTTTTAATATCAATCTTATATATTAATATAAAATACAAATAAAATATTTATATGTATTTTGTTGGGTGAAAATTTTAAAAGATAAAAGTTAAATAATTTTTAAAGAAAAATTGTAAATTTTAAAAATTGAAATTTAAACTTTAAATTTAATAAATAACAATTTATTATAAAAAATTAAAAATTATATTTAAAAATTAAATTTACTATTTAGGCGCATGAGCACTGTTCAGACACATGACCACTGTTCAAACGCATGAGCACTGTTTGGACACATGAGCACTGTTCTGGCGCATGAACACTGTTCCGGCGCAATGTTTTGCAAAAGCAATGATGTATTGTTTTGCAAAAGCAATCATTAATATATGGAATAGATTTTAAATTATTCCGTTGCGATACTTTTCATAGATGTAAATGTATATTTTATGTTTTATGTGCGATGATTATCCAACTATGAGCGTCCCGGGATCGGGGCCTTACAAAACTCACCAACTTTTAAAGTTGATCCTTTTATTTTTAACATGATTCAGGATTGCTACTTGAGGAACTCTTTTTGCTCACATAAAACTTGAACTTAGTTTAATTAAACATTTTATGTTGTTGTTTATATCTTTATTGTATTGTAATGACTTAATTGTCTAGTATTATTTAATAAAAAATGGCATTTAATATTACTTTAATTATTAATTCCATAAGCTATGAACAATCGTTTCACATTCGTCCGCCCCGATGATTCCGCCCCGATGATTCCGCCCCGATGATTCTGCCGTCGGTCGGGGTGTGACAGATTGGTATCAAAGGCATGGTTATAGGGAATTAGGTTACTAGAAATAGAATGACCTAGATTATAACTAAGTACCCTTACACATGAGTTCTCTTATGTATTTTATATGCTTAGATAGGATTTTATGTGCCTTATATGTTTAAACATGATTATATGATTATATGCCTTATATGATTATTCTTATACCTTGATTCTTATCAATGCACACATTATTATCAAATCATATTCTAAGGCATTGTGTGCCTAAATTAAATGGTTTTCAAAATGAGCTTTGAATCGTTATTCATGATTTTCAAATCTCGTTAAAGTCTATGTCCTACAACTTAAAACATGTAATGCTAGAAGAGCGTGATGCATGTATCTTGAGGTGTTCTATCTAGGCAAGGTATTCATATAAATCCGAATCAAATAATGGATCCGTTTACTTTACCTAGGAACCCTTAGGGTGAGTTTCCGCTTATAGGTACGTATGTCTTCATTAAAATTGTAGTTGACCTAATAATTTGGTAAGTCAATGTATTGCTTTGGCTTTGTAAACCAAACATTACACTTGAAACATCTTAATGTTATTGTTTCATCATTTTGTATTCCTAAATCTTAAAACTCATTATCAAATTCCCTTAATGACTATTAATAATCTTTCTAAACGTCTTCCTTCAAACCCGCACTTATTCTGAAACCTCATTTCAATGATAGTATTATTTTGAACCGAATCATTAATCTTAACAACTTTAATTAATGTAACTTTGAAACCTTGATGTTGTAATAAACAATAATCGATCATCCAAGAGCCACGTCGAAGTCATTTGTTTTGAGGAGCACCTATGAATTTACATGTCATCCAAAAACATCTTAAAAATATTTCTCTTGTTCGTCAAGAAGACTCTCGAATTAATCTAAAAAATTGGTGTTGTATTTGTGACAAAACCTTCCTAATCGTCTTGCGTTGTCTGAAATACAAAAGCTTGCCAATTGAAATTTTGAATTGATGATCTTATCCACCTTGTCAAGTAACCTATGAAGTCTTGAATTATAAAATTAACACACTTGAGTATAGCATAACACCATAATCAAAACTTATTGAATTTAAACGTTCCCAAGCATTCACTAAAGAACACGAAATGAAAATTTAAGTCTCCTCATTTCTTTGAAATCAGAAATCTTGTGATTGTGATTAAATTTCGGGACGAAATTTCTTAAAGTATGGGAGATTATAAAATCTGCTATTTTTGAAAATATGGACCCGAACCCGTTTCATTGGTTATATAAACTAAGCATATTATTCAAACTATTTCTTTCATTTTGGTGTTTTTAAAATAATAAATACAGTTTTTAACTATCATTGTGAAATTGATGATTTCAAATTTACATTTAATCTTTCATTTAATAGGTTTATAAACTTATGAGACTTATATATCATTTAAGAAGTTCTAAACATTATACAAAGAAATTAGACTTTAAAATTTCTATGGGATTTATAAAGATAAGTAAATTTGTAAAGATTATTATTTTTAACCTGTTAATAATTTAAAAATTAATATTTAACAAGAGTTATAATTTTTATCATGATTTATAAATGGATAAACAGAATAATCATATAAAATTTAGATTTTATGAAGATTATAGGGTTATTCTAAATTATGAGTTTTAATTACACAATTGAAATTAAATTGTAAAATTTCTTATAAAATGTAATAGGCTATAAATACTTTATAAAATAAAATAACCAATTTATTTAAACTATTAAATTAGGGTGATATTAAGTTTGGCGTCAAATTTGCAATTTATAAAACTTTGTTTTAAAGTTTTGACATGAAATAATAACTAATGAAAATCGAGGGACCAAAGTGTAATTTGATTAAAATAACCCAAACCGCCCTCCCTATCCCCATCTCCCTGGCCAAACCTCCGTCCGTGATTTCGGTGAGCTCCGGTGAGCCAAAACCCCCCAAAACGCCCGAAGTAAAATGCAATTAAACCGTTCAAAACACCTCGCGACCTAGATTCAAACATATAACCCCATTAATTTGAAATCAAACCATTGTTTCGGTGTGAATATATGAAACCAAAACAAGCATTCAAACATTAAACTGTTTCAACTCATCTTGGACCGAGACAATTGAATTCATTGATTTAAAACGTCCCTGTGATCATTTTGATCATAATTATCATATCAATTACGTGCATAACCATAGAACCATGTTCAATTTGAATAAAAATCATCAAACCAACATTATGGACTCGTCAATCTGAAATTGATAAAATTGATTATGTATAACAGAGGGCTAAGGAACTAATCGGTCCTCTAAACCTTTCTGAATCACCAATTGCACAAATAACACTCTCACACAATGAAACATTCTCGTCTCAACCAATACAAAAGACCTATTCTTCGATTATAATAGAGGGTTTTTGATTATCAATACGATTAGAAGCTGTTGGTTCCACGAATTCGATTATAATCATCATTTTCTTCTTGAATCGATGCAACCTTCTGTCGCAAGCTTTCTCCTGTCGTTCACCATCTAATTGACTCTTGTGAGGTAATTCTATACATCTACATACCCGATATCATGTGGGGAATAAAAGCCCATGTTAAATCCGAGTATCGAAATCGATTTCATGCTCAATTGGATTGAATTCGCTATCTAAGGTTCATGTGATTTGGGGATTGGTTTAAACTCAATGTTTTAATAATTCAAAACCAAACAAACACGGATCATGGGCTCTGGCCCAACGGTAACATACTTGTCATGCAATCAACCGACCCGGGTTCGACCCCGATCCACTGCATATTTTTTTAAACAACTATTTTAATCATTTTAAAATTTCAGAAATTATTAAAAAGTTATTAGATTAATATAAAAATTAATTTTATACTAATTCAAGATTTAATTATTAATTTCTAAAATATTACAAAAATTATAATTTGGTACTTATTTTATTTATTTAAAGATGTCAAAGGTTATAAAAATATATAATTTATGTACAAGTGTAAATATTTATAAAATTACATTTTAAAATCTTAATGTAATTTCTAAAATAAACTAAATTATAATTTTCTAGTTCTTTATTTTTGAGAGGTTTTAATATAATGAAATCTTTATTAAGAACTACCTAAAAGTTTAAAAACATTATAAATCAAACCTAAAAACTTTTAAATGGTTTTTCACAACATTTAAATAATTATCCAATTAATTATCTTTGAACAAGTTTTAAATAATTGATCATTAGATTAGTTATTTGCTTTCACTTATTATATTTAATCTATATTAGATCAATTATTAAAAATAAATTATTTAATTTCTCTAACCATCTAATATCATTTTAAATCTTTATTATTTAATTGACTTAATTTCATTTTTAGTGAATCAAAACATAATCAATTATATTGTTTTATTGATTTACTTATTAAAACCCCACTTGAAACCCTAGTTCACGTTTAAACATTAACTTATTGTTGAACTTAATATTAGAATAAATAAGTTTAGATAACTTGTAAAAAGGAAATCGTTGGAGCATTATTTATTTCTTATTATCATCTTATATATATATATATATATATATATATATATATATAATATATATATATATATATATATATATATATATGTCTGTGTGTGTGTATATATAGGGGAGGAATCAAATGAGAACTAGCTTTTTTATGAGAACTCTAGAAACCAATCTCAACCACTAATTTTCAATGATAAAATTGTAATTAACAAAAACATATTTAAAAAAATTATAAATCAAAAAATAACATAAAAATAAAAAAAATAAAAACATAAAAATGGTCCCCTACTTTTTCTCTTCATAAAAGAATAAACATTTTTTATAAAAAAAAGTTCCCGTTTGTTTTAATGAAATTCGTTTTACACATTTGTAATATCAGATTTACACATGTGTAAATCCAGTATTAAACACGTGTATAACTAGATTTACATATATGTAAACAATGGCTGTACGAATTTTTTTAGAAAAATATATCAATATGGTAGGCGTTGGAAAGATAAAAAATACTGAATTTTATGGTTAATTTTTTTTTGAAAAAATGATATCGTGAAAAAAGTTATGAACGTTTTAAAAAAAGAGAGAAATGACATGTGATTTGCATGTGATAAAAATGAGTGGCTAAGGTCAATTTCTAGAGTTCTCACAAAAACAAATTATTATTATATATAGTTAATATAGTTATATAGTGTCTTCTCTTTTTGTGGCAGTGGTGTATGTTTGATTTAGAAATAGATTTTAGTTATGGCGATGGAGTACGAGTGTTGTGAGTCTGGGTTCTTTTTGCATATGTTGATAATTCTGGTTTTGGTTTTGCTCGCTGGTTTGATGTCTGGTCTTACCTTGGGCCTCATGTCTCTAAGTCTTATCGATCTTTATTAAATCTGGCACTCCATAAGATCGTGCTCACGATGATGATTGTGAATGATATAAGGAAACAATAACGGAACGAAGTGAAAAATGATTGGTAATCAAGTGTGAATCGATGATAATTACGGTGCTAGCTAGGATTGCTTTTAACAACAAAAATAAAAGTTACGATTATTATTGATCAAACCAATAGTAATGATTATTATTAGTCAGCAAATTATAGTTTGAATTATTAAAATACGATATACCTAAAAATGATAATAATAATGATAGTAATAATTATAAAGATATGACAATGACAATGACAATAACAATGACAATGCCCATATATAAACACAATTTAGAATGGGTCGGGAAAGAACCTTAATGACTGTCGTCGTATCGCACGTGCCAACCCACTAGTTAAAAAAGACAAATAACTAATTCAAAACCAACTAGTTTATTTCCTAAAAGAAAACCTTTTTGAATTTACCAGGATGTTTGATTAAAAACTTTAAAGTATAAGATGATTTCATTGCGGCTACTTATAACAATATTATCAACAAGTAACGCAATCAACATAACACTACGGTTTTAATTAACAGCTAACAAATTATCACAATTTACTATGTTCAAAACCATTTAAATTAAAGTGTTAAAGTAAGCTTTCATTCTAAGAGCTAATTTTAGCCCTTAAGTATTTGATAAATTTGCAAACTTCGTCGCTAGATTGCTCAAAATTACCTTTTGGAGAAGACATATAATTAAGCATATGCAATAAAACTTTATAAGAAGACTGGTATTATTTGAACACTAATATAAATTAATGATTAGTTCTTCTTATTTGAGGAGAACTCTCAACAAAATCTAAACCCTTCTTGGCTATATCCTTTGACTAACAAAATAAAGGGGAGGAGAAACTTACCAGACTACATTCTTCCTTTGCTTGGATTTTCATCAGAAACATCATATGCATAATAACAATTACTAGATGATGTCATCCGTAGTCCTTTCTTTCTCTTGCTCCATGTATTGAGTTAACAAAACTAAATATTAAATAAAATATAAATTTATTACTTATAAAACAATACTTTAATATTAGATATAATTAAAATTACGTATAAATAATAATTATAAGTAATAAAACAATAATATCAATTAATTAAATATTTTTTGTTTCTTTCACAAAAAAAGTAAAAATTTTATTTCAAAGCAAACCATTTTTAAAATAGTGTTTCTTTACAAATAACATTAATAAAAAGATCTCTTTGTTAATTTATTAATACCTATTTTCAATGTAAAAAATTAAATATTGTTATTATTAATTAATGTAATTATTAATAACAGTGAATAACAAAAATATTTTGGTGAGGAGAAGTATGGTATGTCATGTGTTGGTCGTTAGTTACCTTTTTATTAAAACACGATGATGTGTTCGGTGTTTTTAATACACACTCCTTAACTTGTGTATTAATGTATTTAGAATGGGGGAAATCAACAATAGGGTTTGTTTGTTATAGGGTAATAGGATGGACTAGTGAATGAAACTGACGAGGGAATAAAATGAATAAGGAACTGAAATAGGTCATTACAAATCTACTATCATGTCTGGTTACCTTATGAAAATGGAATCAACAACTACCATGTGTTGTTAATTAGATATGAAAAGAAAAATGAATGGAATGTGATGTTCATGGTTGTGGTGGTGGTTGATGGTGTGGCGGTTAATAGTGGTGGTTGGTGTTGGTGGCAATGGGTGGGTGGTGGTGGTTGATAGTGGCAATGTTGATGGTGTTGGTTGATTGTGGTGATGTTGGACGGGGTGGTGGTGGTGGTTGGTAGTGGTTGTTGTTGTTATTGTTGTTAGTGATGGTTGTGGAGAAGGGTGGTGGTTGGTGCTGGTGATGATTGCTGGTGGTTTGTGTCGGAATTGGTCGCTGGTAGCGACGGTGGTGGTTTGTGTCGGAATTGGTCACGGGTAGCGACGGTGGCAGTTGGTGGTAGCAATGGTAGGGTGGCGGTGGGTGGCGGTGGTTGTTGTTGGTGGTGGTTAGTGGTGGAGATGGATGTAGTTGGAGGTGGTGATCGTGATTGCCATTGTGTATGTTGGTGGTGGAGATGGGTGGAGGTTGGTGGTGTGGTGGGTGGTGGTTGTTAGTAGTGGTGATGGATGGTGGCATTGGTGGTGGTGATGCTTGTGGTGGTTGTGTTGATGATGGTGGTTGGTGTAGTGGTGATGATGATAAATGATGGTGATGATAGTGGTGGTGGTGGTGGTGGAGGTGGTGGAGGTGTTGATGGTGGTGGTTGCATGGTTGGTGATGGTGGCCAATCAGGTCATGGTGGGAACACGTGTTGAGTCATGGTTCGGTTCATGAATTAATAAAGAAACATTTCATTCCCTGAAGAAATGAGAAAAAAGCATGGACCCCTGAAGAATGAAAATCATTATAAGATAAGAATCACATTTCTTATGTAATGACGTATTCTATTACCATATGATTAACCACATTTTTTTCATTTCAATAATATAACTCATTCTATTACAACTTCAATTCATACATATCAAACGTTACCTAAAAATTGTTGACTTGATGGTAAATAACAGCCTTCGGTGTCAACTATTTTTTTTCATTTTTACTCTTTTAAGTTTTATTATCTTATGATTTTTTTTAATTTTGGTTCCACTTTTATTTTGTGCTTTTTTAAGTTTTTTTGTTCCCGACATATGTCACATTTTAAATAAGTCTAGTAGATGACTTATTGATGTGTGACAAAAGACTAGTTTTAATTGTGTGTGTGTTCAAGTTTTAGTGGAAAACTTGGGTTTTAAATTCATTATGGCAGCCCCTTTGTGGTTGTCATATTATGTTGTTTTATGTATACATAGCATGTTTATTCACATACAAAAGATCTCTTTTGATTTGGGTTTGTTTCTCCATCTTAAAACATCATTGAGAACATGATTTTAATAAAACGACATGCAACAATGTGCGAGCTATATTTGTTCGTTTTTATTATATAATGTAACGAAAAGATATATTTAAGTTTATAGGTTATGACCTCTTAGCATATAGGTATTGAATGTTTATTCCAATTAAATTATAAAGACAACAAAATTTTAATAATCCAAACTATAATCTATTGAACGATAATAACCTATACTATGAAATTTGCCAATAATAATTTTTACCTTCAGTTTGTTATCAATGACAGTCCTAATAATTTATTATATGTCTATCTGTTTCATTCACAATCATTATCATAAGCAAAATCAAGTAAAAAAATGAATATTTATGTTTTTAGGATTACTCTTAATGAAACTAAAAGTTATGATTATTATTAGTCAAACTGATAATATACATTATTAATAGACAAAAAAAATAAGATTTTTAATAATTAAAATCCAATTTGCCTATTAAAAATAGTAATTATATATATCAATCATTACCCTACTTATGACTTGATGTTGGTTTTACAATCTATTGTATTTTATTTACCTTCTTAAATGATAACTTTACTTTAATAAAAAGTAACACTTTATTAATGGAGATGTATAACTTTTAAAAAGAATCACAGTTATTTATGTATGTTTATTTAAACACGTAAACGAATATAAGCTTTATATAGATAGTTTATTTAATTTGGTGTTATTTATCCTTTTCATTTGATAATCCTTTTCATTTGATAATTACAAACTTTTAAGTTTAACTGTAATATTATAATTCTATTAAACAACAACTTCGTCATATGAGGAAAGTTATCGTAACTAGGGAACCTAGTTATGAAGCATATGGTACCACTCCTCACTGCTATGATTCTCCTATTGAGAATTGAGATAGAAAAACCCGATGGTTCTCTACTTATCTATCTTATCTCCGCCCTCTTAATTTTACGACGTTGTTTTTGGTCGGCGTAGTGGATGGTCATGCGCCTTCATCCTCTTTGATGTCACTGGCGGCCTTTATGGCTTCCATGCTTCCGATCTTTGTGAGGAACTTCAATGTAGTTAGGTTTCAACAATTACTGCATATGGTGATGTGAATGTCGCTATATGCAGAGATAGTAATGATTGGAGGGGACGCCGGCTGTGGTGCTCGCTAATGCTTGTTCGTGTCCAATTGGTTGTAGTGGGTGTATCACCATGGTGGATGTGGATGTGGTGCCGGAGCCATATTCCCAAAACTTTAAAAGAATTTATCTTATTCGTAGAGGCTCTTGAATTTCAACTTCATTTTGCAAATCTACGGTTTAACTTATTTGAATTTGCTTATAAAATACTTCAGGTTTAATCAATTCATGGAGTTTACTAGAATGGTTATAAGAATACATTTCACTCACTGTTTATTGTGTTGTATTTCAATCAAGGATTTTTTCAATTAAAGCAGGGTTTTTTTATTGAACCAAGTTCCAAAAAAGAACAATTATTAATATAAGTTTATTAATATCTTATGGAGTTTAATTTAGATTGAGATAAACATAAGTGTAGGCATAAATATGAGCCAAAATCATTGTATTTGGTATGCTTTTGTTTATAGTAATATTCTTAGATTGAGATAAACATAAGTCTTCATATTCTCGGTGTGTTCTTGTGTTGATATATTGATTCTATGTCAACTATTAGTATTAGACTTAAGGTGTAGCTCATATACAAAAAGAAAGGCATGATATCAAAGGCTTGAATGTAGTCAAAATCAAGCATTGAATATTGAAGAAAATGTACAAAAGACCGTGAAAACAAACCACCGATTGTATCTTAGAGAAACAATCAAATATAACGAAAGAAAAAGTTCATGCCAATTCTTGTGAATTTGATTAAGGTGAGATGGTTCTATTAACAAGATTGTCAAGGTCAGGATCAACAATATATCTCTTTTCTTCCTCACTAATAAAAAAAGTAATTAGGGCAGATTGTTCTTGTGATAGAAGATATCTGATTAGATTTACGGGTTGTCTAACGGGAAAAGATTCCTTAAATTCGGAGGCTTTAAATCTAGTCTAACCTAGGAGGTGAAGAAGAAAACGACAGAAGCAAAAGGATAGGGACTTGTTTTTTCTTTGATCGGTGGTCAAGAATAATGTAGTTTCTAGGTACTAGGGAAGAAATCAGATTTTTGGAGATCTAACCAAGGTAGTAGAAAGGGGAAAAAAGGAAAGAAAGTTTTTGTGTTGATCCATCGAGAAAAAAAGCACAAAAATAAATGCATTTGATTGTGAGTAATTTTTGTGTTTTTATTCAAGTGTTTGGACGTATTTTAGCCGTATATTCTCCTAAAGACAAAAGAAGCACGAAAATAAATGTATATTATGGTGACTGATTTTGATATTTTTATTCAATTGTTTGGACGTATTTTCAGCGTGTATACCCCCAAAGACTTGAAGACAACTAATCACAAGGGACGTGTCTTTTTGATCGTTGCATTAAGGGTCTTGTTGTGAAGTGAAAGCAACAAAACAAGGATTAAGGCTGAAGAACTACAAGTGTTACATAGTACTCAAGATCCGGTTAGATCAAAATTAAGGGGGAGAATGAAGGTTTACTCTTAATTTAAATGAAAAGATAATTATTAATATTAGGTTAGTGATATCTTACGGAGTTTGAATTAGATTAGGATAAACATAAGTATAGTATAAATATTAGTCATAATCATTGTATTTGGTGTCTTTTTGTTTAATAATAATAAGAATAATAATCATAATAATAATAATAATAATTATAATAATAATAACGACGACAATAATAATAATAATAAAAATAATAATAATAATAACAACAACAATAATAATAATAAAAATAATAATCATAATAATAATAATAATAACAATAATAACAATAATAACAATAATAACAATAATAACAATATAACAATAATAACAATAATAACAATAATAACAATAATAACAATAACAAGAACAATAACAAGAACAATAACAACAATAACAACAACAATAACAACAATAGAAATGATATTTGAGAAGGCCCGTCTTTTTGAGGTAAGATGTCCAATGTATATTAAAATTGGAGAGTTGAGAGGAGTAGTTTCATTAGTAGAAGTGTATATGTAATAATAATGTAGTGAAATAAATCCTTTCATTGAAGAAAGATCGTGAAAGTTGTGGAGGGAGTGACACGTAAGTACGTAATGCTAGCATCTAAAGTTTCTCATCCCTCGCGGTTGCCACTACCTGAATTCTTACACTGATTAAACCCAAGTCGGCTAACATTTCAGTCATTCATATATCTTGATCGATAAAGTTATAGTCTTTGACTCTTTTCTCTTGTGTAAGTGGTGTTGTTGATTTAGATTATTCTAGTATGGCGGTGGAATACGAGTGTTGCGGATCTGAGTTCTTTGTGCACATCTTGATCATCGTGCTTTTGGTTTTGTTCGCCGGTTTGATGTCTGGTCTTACCTTGGGGCTTATGTCTTTGAGTCTTGTTGATCTCGAAGTTCTTGCCAAATCCGGTACTCCAAAAGATCGTTCATACGCAGGTACCCCCTGCTGCCATTCATTCATCAGATTTTCATTTCACTAGCTGTTTGTTTTGTTGATCAAAACCACCGCCACCTGATCATCAATCAACTGGTTCAATTTCTTTTCTTTTTCTTTTTCTTTTTTTTTTTTATAAATTTCTTGTCACAACACAACACAACATGACAACAGAGAAGATATTACCAGTGGTCAGAAGGCAACATTTACTTCTCTGCACCCTTCTTATTTGTAATGCTGCCGCAATGGAGGTGCTATTATTAATTTATCATTATTATTAAACAAGTTGAAATGGCTAGATTAATCAAATCTGAATAACCATTTATCTTCTTCTTCTTCAGGCTCTTCCTATCTTTCTGGATGCCTTAGTCACAGCTTGGGGTGCCATTCTTATTTCAGTCACATTGATACTTCTGTTGGTGAGGTAATCACTCATCAGTCACCATCCCTATTGGCTATTGATTCAAAATCTCATCTTCATCCATTCCCATCTCCAGATCATACCTCAGTCTGTTTGTAGTCGATATGGATTGGCTATTGGTGCATCTGTGGCTCCATTTGTACGCCTTCTTGTGTGGGTCTGTTTTCCTGTTGCATATCCAATAAGCAAGGTGGGTGATATATCTACCATATATGTTACTTGATCAGTGATATAATTCGTCATAATTTGTGAAATTTTCTCCTTTCATTATCAGCTCCTTGACTATTTGTTGGGGCAAGAACACGTTGCTTTGTTCAGGAGAGCAGAGTTAAAGACCCTTGTGAATTTGCATGGTAACGAGGTATGTGTCATGGTACAAATGTGTTTACTTTTTTTAAACCAAAAAAAAAAATTGACGTTTGTTCATGTTTTGTAATGTTTTGAACAGGCTGGGAAAGGAGGAGAATTAACACATGATGAGACCACCATAATTGCAGGAGCACTTGAACTTACAGAAAAGACAGCTAGTGATGCAATGACTCCTATATCAGACACCTTCTCAATTGATTTAAATGCTAAACTTGACAGGTTTAAATTCTTTCTATCTGTATCTTTGCCAAACCTTCCTTTATAATTCTTTCTGTCTCTATCTTTGCCAAACCTTCCTTTATAAATTCTTTCTCTCTCTATCTTTGCCAAACCTTCCTTTATAACTAACAAACTACCAACCTATGGCCTACGGGTTGGGTTTTTGTGATGCAGGAACTTGATGAATTTAATCCTGGAGAAAGGGCATAGCAGAGTACCTATTTATTATGAGCAACCTACAAACATAATTGGACTCGTCTTGGTAATTGTGTGTTCCATTTGGCTTTGTCAAATCAAATCTCGGTACATGTTGAATTTCTTTTTTCTTTTCTGTTTTAGGTAAAAAATTTGTTGACCATCCACCCTGAAGATGAAATACCTGTAAAAAGTGTCACAATTCGCAGAATTCCCAAGTATGTTTGATCTGTTCTACTAAGATATTTTGTTTAATAATAGTTACATGCATGATTGATTCCAGTTAATTGTTTTAGAGTTCCAGAAACTCTTCCACTGTATGACATCTTAAATGAGTTTCAGAAAGGTCACAGTCACATGGCGGTTGTCGTGAGACAGCGTTGTAAGAGTAGTCTAGCATCTGGTAAGAGCCTAAACAATATGTGATTGTGTTTATATTGGTGTTAAAAGAGACGACTATATGATGTTTACAGAAATGAAATGCGAAAACCGTATTATTAAGTAATGGGTGTCTCTTGCTAATGTAGATGTGGCGAAAGAAGTGCGAGTAGATGTTGATGGGGATGCTAGAGAGAATAGTTTAAGGTCGAAAAGGTCACTTCATAAATGGAAGAGTTTCCAAAGCAGTGGCAGCTTGAGGAGTAAGAAGTGGAATAAAGACATGTACTCAGATATCTTAGAGTTGGAAGGAAAACCACTTCCCAAAGTGGCTGAAGAAGAAGAGGTGGTTGGCATTATTACAATGGAAGATGTGATTGAAGAGCTACTGCAGGTAAGTCTCTCTAAATCATAATGATGAGTTCCCTAGACTGGACGCATCAAGTGAATTGACAATAGCCTTTTGATACTGTGTAGGAGGAGATCTTTGATGAAACAGATCACCAGTTTGAGGGCTCCTAACACTGGTTAGGTTAGGGCGACAAGTCTTCTTAGTTTCACTTCAGGCCACACCTGAAAATGTTGTGCTCTTTGAGGATGACTCTAATAAATTTAAGTTATGAAATCTAATGTTTCTTTGTATGTGTTCCTTTTTCTTTCCTCTTATAATTTTGGGATTTTGTTTTGTATTCATTATAAATAAGATGGTTATGTGCAAGAGGGCATTGACACTGAGGGGTGATCTTTTATATAAAGGGATGAGCATTGATACCAGTCACAGAATCAAACAAGCAGACTTAAAGATGACGGTTCCAGAAAAGTATGCATATGTCATCTGGCATTCGACAAACAAATATATCGAAACAGAAACGGGCATCATCATCTTAGAGCATTCCAGAATGCAGACGGTTCAGTTTTCAGATATCCACACAAGTTTTTATGATTTTACAAAGAAACCCAAGCCTCTATTCCATGTACTGTGCATAGATGGTTAACAATCACTTTCGATGTTTACCTTTATTCTTCTCCTTTTTCCTCTTCTTCTTATCACCAGACATCTCGTGCTTTCTGCAACGATGCTTGCTTCTTTTGACCCTTCTCTCTCCTTCTTCAAAAGACTCCTCATCTGAGGATGAGCTTGATTTGAGATTACGAGGCTTTTCTGGACCAAGAATGGCGTGACTGCTTTCTCTATACCCCATGTTGACAGGGCTTTCTAGATGCTTCTTCCCTTCAGAATCAGGGAGGTATGGGCCTGTCTCATCCATCCTGGAACCAATGGTACCCCTACCCCGTTTAGCCCTGTCGTAATAAAAAAAAAGTGAGACTGGTCACTGTGCAAACCCATACGTGTGCAAACTACAAAGCACAAGAGAGAGTACCTTGAGTGCAAGAATTCCTCAATCTCATTGTCCCTCAATTCACCTTCAATTGTACTTTTGCTTGATGAGCACAAAGAAGTATGTATCCTTTCATAATCCTCAAACCTTGTACTTGTATTCTTTTTGGAGTCACTAGCCCCATTATATGTACCTCGTTTCTCGTCTTTCTTAGACTTGTTATCCATTTCTTTCTCCTTTTCACGTGCTCGCCACATCTCCTTTACTTCCACAGCTCGATTAGCTGGAAAGATCATCGTAAGTCAAAGTGACATATAGACGCATGAATGTATCATATATTCATTCCAGTTAGGTGCATGCATGAAAGAAGGGAACATAGCTTTACTAGCTGCCTTATAGATTCAATTTCACCTAGTTTTTTTTATTCTAGCATCAAAACACCAAATCCATTTTGCATCTTTAAGCACAGAGAAATAAACAAATTGAACCAACCAATATTGCAAGTGATCAAGAGCAGAAAATAGCTTACATTGTTGCACACCCAGAACAGTTGCAGTGAGGAAACGTGAATTTGGCCTACCCCTCACATTAGGACGGATATATGCATCTATTCCGTCTTTTGCAGCTTGCCGCCTCAATTCTGCTGCCTCTTTAATCAGAATTGCAGCGATTCTATTTTCTGTCTCCAGATCCATCTCTGATCATGTATAATATATTAAGAAGCATATAGTAATCAGCACAGATACATCAACTTCATATGCAATGTAGCAATAATAAAAGCGGATGACACAGGTAATTAGGGATATACATATGCATCAAAGGGATTAACACTTTATTTATCTAGTCGGTCTCCTAGAAAGGAGAAAAAACCAGGGGCCACTGTGAGCACAATGAAAACGACAAGCATATAAATTCAACTTTTAGGTCTATTAGAACAGATGGATCATGATGATTTATCTTTGAAGATTTGTTAAAATGGTTCAATAAGCATGTCCAGATTGCAACTTCATGAAAATTGGATGTAAGTTACTTGGTTTTCTTTCCTAGATATTATCTCATATAACGTTTGGGCCATTCTTTTGATGATAGTTCGTTCTTCTGAATATTTTGCAACAACGTCAAGTAGATTCTGCTTAATAAAAAGAATTAAATTTCTACCCAACAGCAATCACAACCGTACCAGGAAAAAGGTTACCCTTGGATACAAGACCATTTTATGACTTATTTAACTCGCTAAACCAATCAGCTCGGACATAATGTTTCCCCTTGTGCTTCTTGCCATAGTAACTATACGTCTATACTTAACAAAATTCATTTGATAGCAGCCAAATGACCACTGATTGGGATGAACAAATCTAACAGATATTCTGTTCAAACAGTAAACATCCTATCGGCAAACTATAATCAAAATAACCTGACAACACGGTCGGGTCGGGTCGGGTGACTGGTCAGCACGGGACAAATTTAAGTAGAGTCAAATTGGTTCAGGTCAAACAAGTTTTGACTAATATTAGGCTCAGGTCAAAACAGGACATTTAAAAAAAAGGCTATCAAATGACCAAAATCATCAAAATAAATATAAAATCTATCCAACTTCTACCAAAACCTAAAAAATTAAACTTATGCTAATTTTAATAGTTTCTATCACTTGTCAACCCACACCCACCCTTTGATTAATTATAACATACGTACATCATTAGAATCATTTACATGGCAATTCACAAAAAAAAGTATTTATACTTAAACCAAATAACAAAAATAGTGCCAACTCAAAACTCGATAGTTGAAATACCATAAAACATGACAGACATAAGTTGAAGTGCTGCCAAGATTGGGGAGAAAACTATTATAAAGAAATGGTTATAACATATCCATCCAGACAGACATAGTGATCTTTATGATCTAGGTAGCTACACAAATGGGTAACGTGAGTTGCATAGATCTGAGAAAGAAAGCAAAAGAAACTACCTTTGTTGATTCTTATTGAATCAAAGTTTGCTAAATAAAACATATAATACTCCCAAGTCTCATGTATCTATTATTCTACTTACAAAAAATCTGGAAAACAAATGTGGAACACGATCCAAATCTCAAGACTATTTGTGATGTTTATGATCCATAAAGTCTACACAAACAAAGATACAAGTCTATATATGGATAGATTGTGTCATCAATTTAAGAGGATCAAACTAGATGTCTTGTATAACATCAAATAAACCAAAAATAGGACCAAGGCATAACACTCAACAAGGTTATCATTAACATCAGGTACAGATCATGAACATAGCCTGGAATCCATAGTTGTCAATAGCGAATAGCGGTAAATAGCGACAAGCCACCTATATGCTACGTAACGAATAGCGATAAATAGCGCCCGCTATTTCGTGTTTAGCGATAAGGTAGTAGAAGCTTTAAGAAATGTTTTACATTCAATAAATAAACATGTTTAGCTATAAAGTAGTAGAATATATAGGCAAACACCACCAAATTAGCTAAAATACTCTATTTGTGTCAATTTGATAGTAATAAAGATAAAAAAATAAAAAAAATGGCATTGCAAGTGGCTATATGCCGCTAAGTACTAGATAGCGGGCCTTGACCTTGTCGCCACGTAGCGCGCTATAGCGCCCGCTACGTTCGCTATTGACAACAGGGCTGGAATCCACGATTTTTGGGATACTTTTCCCTCCAGAATTACATATTAATTTCAGTTACATGTATTTAAGCCTAGCAAAGTAATATGAGAAAAACCAAATTTGATTTCAAGAGTGGTGGCTAATCCAAGGGAATTGGCTATTCATTAGAGCAATTTGACCGAATAATGAAAATCAGATGGTTGTTGCTGTTGTTAATGCAATCATATGAAAAAGACCCTCCACCCCCACCCCCAAAATCATCAATAACATGAACTCATAATTGATTCAGATGATAACTTATGGTGATAGATTCATGATTTATGTCTGATTCACATGAAAAGCAAACATTCAATTCGTAAGGAAACTTCTAATTAACAAACAAAATCAAGAAACCCTAATATAGAAATCAAAAGAGAAACCTGGTTAGGAGATTGTCAAGAGAAGATTTTGATCAACGAACGATGATGTAGTAAAGCTTCAAGTCAACAATGATAATTTTGATGAAGAAGAAGCTGTAATAATCTGGATTTCCTGAGTAGATGAACTGATAAAGAATAAACTCTGGTCTTTTTCTATGATCGTTCATTATGACCTGAAGCTATTGACTATGACCCACTAAATATAATGTGGCCCAAAATAACCTAACATAAAAAGATATATACCCATAATGACCCAGAATTGATACATTCGTTTGTTTTGCCATGTTTATGTTTGATAAAACGGCCGAGGCGGACACCAAGGCAAGGCGCTAAGAAATCGTACATGAGGTGGCGCCTCATGTAGTTCATCTGGTACGTATACCTCAAAGGGGTGAGGCGGTAACAAAAACGCTGAGGCGGGTCTAATTTGAGGTGGCAAGGCGGCAATTTGGCAAAAAAAATTTTACGGTGGCGGAAAATATATTGGAGTGGCAACATTATAGATCTTAATCTTAGTCAACCCCCCCCCCCCCCCCCTAACCTGACATCGGAATAGAGAATTGATTAGATTTTGGCATCCCCCTAAATTGTTTGCAAGTTAGCTAATCAATATGTTGATGTTTATAAAGACTAGCATGTGATTACATAAATCATGCTTATTTTTTATAAGATATATAATTTTTAGATTTATTTATTATTTCCATCTCGGATTTACGCCCTGTTTCACCTCGAGGCTTACGCCTCATGAAGTGAAGGGAAATGCCTCGAGGCTTAATTCCATTCTTTTAAACTTTTGGCCAAGTCTAAGAAAAACCTTGATCATAATCATAGAGAAATATATTACCGCAAAGAAAGAATAAGAGAGTTACTATCAACGCCTATGGTGGCTGGAAGTGATGAAAACAGTGGGGCTTTGTAGATGCAAACAGGCAAGAGTATGAAAATTTGAGGGGGCAACAAGTAATGAACAAGATTTGGCAGAGATTTAATAGGGGCATTTAGGTCTTTTGGTTTCGAATCCCCGTATTACCCGTTTTGTATTCGAATGTATCATATCAAACCCGGCAAACCAGATAGGTTGGGTCAGGAAACATGCAATACCTGGTTCGTGTCAAAACAGGTTAGGGTCAAAGCATGCCATTTAGAAAAGGAAGGGCCCATCTGATTCAGGTCAAAATGGGTTCTTACCAGTTACCAGTTGAAACGGACCATTTTAGCAAAAAAAATCAGATTAATTTACAATCTCTGCAATGCAATTATACCAAACCATCCAGAAGAGCTCTTAATAGCACATCTTTAACTCTAGTGTATAATTTCTTTCTTAAAAGATAACCAAATATATTGCATAAAACATAACAAAGAAAGATGCAGTTTGTTACTTTGTTTACTACAATAAGATCAAATTAATTTACCACTAAATGTTGTACTCTAAAGTCTAACCAAGAAACTTCCCTCACCAGTTGACTTCCAATTGGCAAATTTTGACCAAGTTCTAAGGGTAATACTAAGTTATTTACACACATCAAGTAAACATAAAAGCAGATGGAAATCTAGCTTCTCGATAAAACGAAACCTTGATTCTATTACATCACCCAAGAAAAAGATAAAGTTTTAACATTCGAAGTTAATAAATAAATGGTAATAGTTAATGTCAACAAACTAAGTAGGCAACCTAACAGATTCAAATGACACAAACATATAATGAAACAACCTTGGTAGTTTATTAAAATCCAACCAACAATATTGCCTTAATCAACCAGAAGGATGGAGAGTGCCAGATAATAACAACCACCAAAAAATGTTTATATAAAATAGAACGAGAGCAGAAAAGTAAAGGTATAGCACAGAATTGACAAGCCTTAGGTGAATTAAGGATGCAACCCAGAATTATATATAATCTTGCTAATAAAACTGCAAGATATATTAAAATCCAAAACTAGTTGTTACAAGAAAACCCACAGTCCCACAGAATAAAAAGGTGCAGATTAAACCCTATAGCCAAAATAGGATCAAGTAAAACGTCAATTCTAATTCATTTGAAAGGATGCTTGCTTCAGTATCAATCTTTTTTGTAAACCTGTGAAAGTTCACCATATGTAAGATCTATAAACACCAAAGAAGAAAGAGGTTTCAAAGCTTATTCATGTACTAGCAAGAAAATAAGAATTTGGCGTAGAAGAATCCTAAAACGATTCGATTAGAAGAGCAGGAGATTATCGGAACTCCTGATGATGTGAGAAGAAGCTGAAAACTGAAACCGAGAGAACACAATCCTTTTTCTATGTTCAATTTTGCCAGAGTTGAACCTCTAAACATTATAGTCACCTAAAAAATCCATATACGGATGCAATAATATTATTAGGAGTTAGGCATACCTATTACCTAGTACACATAAACTGAAACTCACAGGAGGGGCTGCTAGTAATTTTAAACAAATGGCTTTCTTGGACCTCAACTCTACCATTTCCCTATATGTTCAAGTATGGTAAGCACGAGAATGTGATATTTGCATATAATCAAGTAACGAACGCAATCCATGTTTGAGTTTTGAAGGTCAGTAGGTCACATGGTAATTTTTAAACATCAATTACAAACGCTAACTACTGTCGTATGCAAAATGATTCAAAAACCACGTTAAGCTATATGCAAGAATATTAAATAGACAGAATTTGAGAATCTAATGAGAACTAAATGCTCTAATTAACCAAAAATCAGAAACACTGGGATTATCAAGACATCAGGATCCAAATGCTCTAATTAACCCAAGATCAGAACTTGAATTGAATTTGAGTGAATGGAAGTAAGCCGATCGAACCTGCGTTTAAGCGAAGTACAAGTTCTAGGGTTTCAGTCGAACTTGAGATGGAACGATTAAGATGATGAACAGGAATCACTTGATGTCTCGACCGATAAACGATGATGAAGATTGATGATGCGGGCGTCGATTATTAATTTATTATATATTGGAGGAGAAAAGAAACCACGGTCACCGCAACTATTGGGTTTTTCAGGTCCTTGCCCTAAATGTTGAGGGTTGGAGACGGTGATGTATGCTGGAATTTTATGGTTTTCTTTCAATTTGGTGTGAATGCTTTATGGTTTGTTTCACCGATGAATAGGATTTGGATCAAATGATTAAATTACCATTGTAACAACGATGATTTATATGATTAATTCTATTTTAATTACACTACCATCGGATACAAAAACATAATACTTTTTATAAAACCTTTGTCTTTTTATCATCGGCCACGTTCATTATAATTCATGCATCGCTGCCAAGCCGCCACCTATTGCCAACCACCACCAAGTACAACACCCATCACACCTTCAACCACCACCACACACCGTCACCAAAACTACCAATAGACACTTGTAATCACAACTCTAGTTCCCGGATCCCAAATCAAGAAAGGAAGGAACAATTCCGAAAAGATTGATCTAATCGTGCAGGTTATAGTTGATGGTTGATTATCATTATTATAAGCTAGATACATATGAGATTCAACAAACAAAACCTATTAGTTTCTTGAATATGAAGAGGGATGTAATGAAAGAAGGCAAAAAGCAAGCTTGTCGGAGCTAATCGTAACTGTAAACTCAACCTATATCTAGAAAAATGATAATTAAAACCACCAAGATTTGTATAGATGTCATGTAACACCCCATAATTTTCAAAAAATAAATCAAAAGGAACACGAAGTTTTCGCACCAAGAGGTTTTCGCGTAAGGTGGATGTTTTCGCCTTCACACATGGAAAATCAATAAAAGGGAAAGGCCCCCCTTGCCCCCACCCGTCATGTGAAAACACTAAGGGAAGCATTCTAGAGAAAGAGGTGAGAGCGAAAGCAAAAAAAGTGTCGTTTAAAATATGTATTTCAAGTTGTTTGGCTCGTATATGTATTAATGAATGGTTAGTGATTCTAATGATGCACGAATACGTAGTTTTTCGGTTAAGAAGATCTTGAGAAAGGGTGTGTTTGTGTGTGATCTTCAAAAGATGGGTTCTAGCCCTTTATATTAAAAGTTTTATATGTAAGGCCCCGTTCCCGGGACGCTTACAGCTAGTCAATCATTGCACATAAAACATATAATTACATCAATTTAAAGAAAACGTCGCAGCGAAAACATTAAAACAAACATTTCATTTCATTATAATAAACGTTTTTGCAAAATAATACAACATTCATTACGAAATACGTTTGTTCGCATTATAATGCAAAAACATTGTACAAAAGAATGACATCCAAAAGAGCTGAGTAGCCACCCCGTGCCATCCTCAGCAACATTACCTGCCAACTGAAAACACATAAAAGTCAGCGTTGCTGAGTGAGTTCTAGTTTTATAATAAAACATACATTATCTTTCGTTTAAAATCGCCCGTCACTTTCTTTCAAATCATAACAGTCTTAGAAGGTGATCACACATCGTACGTACACATAAATAATAGTTATTATCTTCATCATCATTCATTTCGTATATTTATTATCTTTCATTTTCATCTAGGTCATGTCATGTGCTTAAACCCCCCCCCCCCCTCTAGAGCACCAAGCAATTCATCTAGGGTAAGCTACAAGGACCTCATACATCTGGTCAATCACAAAGATTGAACCCCTGTGTGCATCCTCATGGCGTATTTACCCGCACACAGTTGAGCTGACAACCCCTCATTGGGTGTGAACCTCCATACATTTGCTTAATCACATAGATTAAGCCCTAGTGTGCATCCTCATGGGGGTAGCTAACCCGCACACGGTTGAGCTAACACTCCTCATTGAGTGTGAACCTCCATACATTTTCCTACAAGCCTTTCTTTCGTTCGTTCATTCATTAATGTATGCATTCTTTCATTACATTCCTCTTTTTATTATCGTCCACTTTACGTTACATAATACTTTTCATTTCATTCATTAACATTCAACGCAAAGCCAAGGGAAAATAATCATACATAATAAGGAACATAACATACACAGTCAACATCATCATACCGGGCATCATCATACATACATAACATACATCATACATACCATCAGGCATGAACATACAACATCATACATCATCATCATGCCCAACATAACATCTAGGTCCTCAAAAGTCAACTTATATGAACCCTCGAGAACCTCCCACGTCAAAACCTACATCTGCACTTTCCCCCGAAATTCAGAAAATAAACTATTCTCTTTCGGGCGCACGAGCCCTATTTGGGCGTATGGACACCCTTCAGTCGCATGGCCTCCCAGGCGACTGAACATTTAAGCAAATGTGTCACACCCCAACCTTGACGGCGGAAACGTCGAGATATGAGGGTTAAGATTGTTCACAGCCACATAACGCTATATTAAAATGTAAATATTCTTATCATAAGTCTTGAAATGAAATACAATCATGCGTCTCAAATAAGTAATAAGTTCAAACATAACATAACATAAAGTAACTTTTTATTTCATTAACTAGGTCCAAGTCCTAGGTTATCGCATGCTTCAAAGGATCACTTTAAACTTGAGGTTGACCTGAAACATGATAAAAATAAGAGTCAACTAAAATAGTTGGTGAGTTTCCAAGGTTTTCATACATAATATGATAAAGTTTACAAGTAGCAATTCATGTCATAGGTCATATGTTAGTAAAGTTATAGAACACATATCGTTACAACCAAACCTCGACTTGATTACAAGTATATAAGATTGGCTAAGTGTATTTGGTTCCCATGATGAACAAGCATACGTCATCAGGAGCCGGCAATACCTCGGCTTTAGCACCAAATAGGCTTGTCAGGCCCAAAGATCTAAGACGTCGCCAAGCTAGCAATAGTTAATGATTGTAAACAAACTATGTATCTCATATAATCACTTACAACATACAAATAACCATGACAAAAATATGAATTGCAAGTGATTTACAAGTCTCAAACGTTTATAAGTGTAAGATGTATAAGTATCATGTTTCACCCCAAAATAGTGTGAAAAATGTACAAAAAAGGGCAAGGAAAACTCACATGATGTATAAGTGTATAAGATGATAATAAGAAATAAAAGACGTTCCAACGAGTTCCTTTACAAGATACCTAAACGTATTACAAGATTAAGTTTAGCGTTAAGATTAACGTTTAAACGTGAACTAGGGTTTTGATAAGAATTTGGAGGTTCTTATAAAGTTAGTTATTGAAATCATCATCACATGTATATATGTGTGTATATATATATATAGTCCAATTGAAGAAAAATATCATTTAGAAAATTTTAAAGGAATTAAATCCTTAATAATAATTTATAAATTTTAATCATAAGTGTTTATCAAATTTTATAATTATCATTATTAATCAATACTTTAAGGTAACATAACGATCAATAATAACCTAATGATTTAAGCTATTACATATATATCTTTTTTTAAAAAAAAAATGAACTAAGCATAATATATGTTTGATAATATTTAAAAAAAGAAAAGAAAAAAAAATGTTAAAGTATTTATAATGAGAAATTTACAGAAAATAATTTGGATGATTATAAAAATATTTGAAGTTTGTAAAAATTATTTTATATTTATTAAAAATTTTCATAATTAAAATATGGCTGAAAAAGCCTTCGAAAAAAAATAATGCAGGTCACTAGGTTCGAACCCATGACCTTAAGTGCGAAAATGGAGTGTGAAACCATTAGGCTGGGTAGCCTATGCCTGTTAAGGCTTGGTTTCCATTTTATAAAACAACCAAAAGCCTTGAATCCCCCAAATTCACATAAACCCTGGAATGTTTGTGAATCAAATTGAACATCAATTCAAGGTTATCAATCAAATTAAGTTTAGGGCTTTTGTTCCTCATGTGAAATCGAGTATATATATGTATTTAACTTACTTGATTCGTTCGGTATTCGATGTTCACGTTTTGAACCTAAGTTGCGACCGAGGAGAAACTGGTTCAAGGTGCAATCGTCGATGAAAATCCAATTAAACTTGCGGATAGCTTCGAGTGATGATTCAGATGAAAAGCCCTTTATAAATTTCGAAAATTGAAGCCCTAATGACGGTGTTCGAGTATGGTTCAAGTTGCGACCGAAGGTGATGATAGGATTCGATGTATGCGTTTGTTTCAGGTGCAATTGAAGAGTGTAATCGATTGCAGATAGCTAAACGGTTGCTTGTGTTAAGTTAATTCGATTATTGTTGTGTTTTAATGACAAAATGGCCATGAGTTAAAAGTGTTTCGGTTATACGATCGAATGGACCTGGTAACCGATGTATAACTCGATTATTAAGTGCATTCAAGTTCGAATTACGTATATGAAACGGTTCGGATCAATTTTGGGTTACAAAAACGATCGGTTTTTTTTGGTCTTTAAGCCTCACCGGAGCCGCCGGTGTTAGGCCGGAGTGTGGCCGGAAAGTGGCCGGAAAAACGGGCAAAAAAAAAGGGGGGTGGGGAGTTTGGGTTTTAATTAATTACACATATAGCCCCTCAACTTTAGATTTCTATGATTTTATGCTAAGACTTTAATTTAAAGTTTTAAAACTAACAACTTAGCCCCGTAGTTTAGTTGTTTTAAGTTAAAATTCAAAAGATTATTAATAATATTATTATTATTAATTTTATTGTTAATATTATTATTATTACAATTATTATTATATTATTATCATTATAGTTATTAGTATTATTATTACAACTTGAATTATGATTACTACTATTAATATTAATATGATTAATATTATTTGATATTTATATTTTTAACTTAATGACAATAATGAATAGGCACAAAAAATACATGAGTTTCAAAATTGACAAAAATAACCCTTGTAAGAGTAAACGAAGTTAACTTTCAGTTAACAAAAAAAATACGAGATGTTACAGTCTCCCCAACTTAAAAGAATTTCGTCCCGAAATTTAAAAGAAATGAAACTATACAAATAAGAATGGGTATCTCTTCTTCATGTGCTCCTCACGTTTCCAAGTAAATTCAGCGCCACGATTATTTTCCCAACGAACCTTGACGATTGGGGTTGTCGTGGTTCTAGTCTTCTTCATTATACGATCCATGATTTCAACAGGTTTCTCAACGAAATGCAGGACTCGTCGATCTGAATGTCTTCCAGCGGAACATACAGACTTTCATCGGCCAAACACTTCTCAAATTTGAGACGTGGAACACAGGATGAATTCCACTAAGGTCGGAAGGTAACTCTAGTTTATAAGCCACTTTCCCAATCCTTTTCAGGATTTTGAAAGGTCCTACAAACCTTGGAGCCAGTTTGCCCTTCTTTCCAAAGCGAACCACACCTTTCCACGGTGAGACCTTGAGAAGAACCATCTCCCCAACTTGGAATTCCAATGGCTTACGTCGCTTGTCGGCATAGCTCTTTTGACGACTTCTCGCCACTTCAAGGTTCTTGCGAATAATAGAAACTTTATCGGTCGTCTCTTGTATAAGTTCAGGACCAGTGATGAAGTTTTCACCAATGTCGGTCCAACAGATCGGTGAACGACATTTTTGACCATAAAGTGCTTCAAACGGTGCCATCTTGATACTCGAGTGGTGACTATTGTTATACGAAAATTCCGCGAGCGGTAGATGCGTATCCCAATCGCCACCAAATCAAGAACACAAAGGCGTAGCAAATCTCCAAGGTTTGGATCGTTCGCTCGGTTTGACCATCAGTTTGAGGATGGTAAGCCGTGCTTAGATCCAGTTGTGTACCCAAGATTTCTTGCATAGACGACCAAAAATATGAAGTGAAACGAGCATCTCGGTCGGATATGATGTGTAGAGGTACCCCATGACGACTTACAATCTCATCAACGTATATACGAGCTAACTTTGATGTCTTGTAAGTGTCACGTATGGGTATAAAATGTGCCGACTTGGTCAAACGGTCAACGATCACCCATATGCTATCATGTCCTCGAGAGGTTCGGGGTAGCTTTGTTATGAAGTCCATGGATATGTGTTCCCATTTCCACATAGGGATCTCGGGTTGCTCCAGTAATCCACTCGACGTTGATGCTCGGCTTTGACCTTCGTACATGTGAGGCACTTAGCTACATAGGTCGCTATGTCTTTCTTCATTCCAGGCCACCAATATCGACCACGTAGGTCCATGTACATCTTATCGGAACCAGGATAAATAGAATAACGAGTTTGATGAGCTTCGTTCAAAATAAAGGTACGAATGTTATCGTGATTTGGAATCCAAATGCGATTGGCGAAGTACATCAACCCATTGGGTTTCGTTTCCAATTGAGTTAGAAGATTATGCTCCAAATCATCCTTCATTCTTCCTTCTCGTTGAACCATTTGTTGAGCCTCCAGGATGCTAGACTCGATGTCACTATCTATTCTCAGGTTTTGTAGTAGTACCGTGGTCTCGTTGACATCTAGTCGGATCTCAGTATTGAACTCACCCAAAGTGTCAAACCATTGACGTCGATCGCAAATTTCTTGGAATGAGATCATCTTGTTGTGAATCTTTCGGCTTAGTGCATCGGCTACAACATTTGCTTTACTAGGATGGTAACGAATGTCACAATCATAGTCACTAATCAACTCTACCCAACGACGTTGTCTCATGTTGAGATCTTTTTGATTGAAAACGTGTTGAAGGCTTTTGTGATCGGTGTAGACTATACATTGCGTACCATACAGGTAATGCCTCCAATCTTCAAAGCAAATACAACAGCACCAAGCTCGAGATCATGAGTTGTGTAATTCACCTCGTGAACCTTCAATTGCCTCGATGCGTAAGCTATGACCTTCCCTCGTTGCATAAGAACACAACCAAGGCCTTGTTTAGATGCATCACAATACACGTGAAATCGTCGTTTCCATCGGGTAGGGTCAAGATAGGAGCATTGCATAACTTATGCTTTAACGCTTCAAAACCTTCTTCTTGCTCGGAACCCCACTCGAATGGTTTATTCTTTTGTGTCAAAGTAGCGAGCGGTTTCGCGATCCTCGAGAAATTGGCAATGAATCGCCGATAATAACTAGCAAGACCAAGAAAAGAACGAACTTCGGTAGGAGTTGTAGGAACACACCAATTCTTCACAGCTTCCACCTTTGCAGGATCAACGTGAATTCCTTGGCTATTCACCACGTGTCCTAGAAATTGAACTTCCTCGAGCCAGAAGTCACACTTCGAGAACTTTGCGTACAATTGTTCTTTCTTTAACAACTCAAGAACCAATCTCAAATGCAGTTCATGATGGGTGTTGGACTTGGAATAGATAAGTATGTCATCAATGAAGACGATCACAAACTTGTCTAGATAAGGCTTGCATACTCGGTTCATGAGATCCATGAAGACAGCAGGAGCATTGGTTAAACCAAAAGGCATCACCATAAACTCATAGTGTCCATAACGAGTAAGGAAAGCGGTCTTGGGATATCACCATCATGGACTCGCAATTGATGATAGCCAGAACGTAAATCGATCTTCGAGAAAATAGCAGCTCCTTGAAGTTGGTCAAACAAATCATCAATACAAGGAAGAGGATAACGGTTGTTGATGGTAAGCTTGTTAAGCTCACGATAATCGATGCACATACGAAACAATCCATCTTTCTTCTTCACGAAAAGAACAGGTGCACCCCAAGGCGAAGAACTAGGACGGATGAAGCCCTTCTCGGATAGCTCTTGAAGTTGACTAGAGAGTTCTTGCATTTCCGATGGTGCAAGCCGATATGGTGACTTAGCCACGGGGTTTGCTCCTGGTATCAAGTCGATTTTAAACTCAACTTCACGCACGGGAGGTAAACCACTAAGGTCTTTGGGAAATACTTCAGGGAAGTCTTGTACGATAGGGACATCCTTAAGTTCTTTCCCTTTGACTTTCGTGTTGACCACGTAAGCCTAGAAGGCCATATACTTCTTGCTTAAGCACTTTCGGGCTTGAGTGCAAGACATGAGTTTAAGTCCTTTGGAAGATTTTTCACCAAACACCTTCAAAGTATCACCAGAAGGTAACGGTATACGGATGCACTTCTCGAAACAAATGATCTTGGCATGGTGTTTGACTAACCAATCCATACCAATGATGACATCGAAGCTTCCAAGTTTCATAGGGATAAGATCGATAAGAAAATCATGCGTGTCGAGACTTAAGATGCAATCACGGATAATGACGTCAACGGTGATTGGTTCTCCATCGGCAACTTCAACAGTAAGGGGTCTTTCTAGTCTCGTATGTGGCTTAGCAAGTATGGGTTCAAACTCTAACGAAACAAAACTCTTATCTACTCCAGAATCAAATAGGACATAGGCATAAGTTTTATTAATAAGGAACATACCTGTTCAATTTTAAAGGTATTTAACGACGCAGGTAACACATGAAAAGAATTAGGTCACAAAAGTTAAAGGTAAGTTAACATACCATTCACCACATCGTTGTTTGCTTGTGCTTGGTTAGCGTTGATGTTGAAAGCACGTCCTCGGGCTTGTGGCACATTACCCATGAGACCGGGAAATTGTGGGCGGAAATGACCAGGTTCCCCACAGTTATAGCAAACACGGTTTGTGACCATGGCAACGTTGTTAGGTGCACGGTGACAAGTCGCCACCAAGTGACCATATTTACCGCATAAAGTACAGATACGGCATGGTTGATTCCCCGGGTGATGGTACTTACAAATGTTGCACATAGGCTGAGGACCAGCATAAGCCCTAGCCCCAGGCACTTGTGCCACAGGTGCAGCCGCAGGTATAAGTTGTCTTTGAGGTTGTTTGGGTGCAGCCACGACATAGTTGCGTGCCGGTGTGAACTTGCGCTTCTTGTTGTTGTTGTTGTTGTAAGACGGTTCAGCTTTAGTCTCCTTAACAGCCTCGGTAGCCGTGTTCTCTACCTTCTTTGCACCCTTCACAGACATGGTGCCGCTCGTATATGGTTCTCGGTGAGTTGAGCGGTGATAGTAATGGCTTCTTCCAAGGTTGTGGGTCGGCTACCCACCACAGTATCTTGAATTTGGGGTGGTACACCCTTAATGAACTTCTCGATGTTGCGGGGGACAGTGTCGACCATGTGAGGCAGTAGTATACTCAACTCGTCATGTCTAGTTGAGTAGGCCAAATGATCACCATCATTTTGCTTCAAGTTCCAAAACTCTTCTTCCAACTTTTGCAACTCACTTCTTGGGCAGAACTTCGCGATGGTGATGTTCTTGAACTCTTCCCAGGTAAGTGCTTGCACAGCTTCAGGTCCACGGTTTCTCTTCTCGCTATTCCACCAGGTAAGTGCCCTTTGTTGGAGCACACTAGTAGCATAACGAACCTTGAGCATCTCGGGACACTCACAATTGATAAAAGTATTCTCCATGCTTTCGAACCACTCAAGAAAACAAGTGGCTCCTTCCTTGCCACTAAAACTAGTGGGCTTGCAAGAGCTAAAGTGTTTGAAGGTGCAAGTTTGATTGTTCCCGTGTTGGTTGTTCCCATTTTGGTTGTTGCTATTCTCTCCATGACCATTTCCATTGTTGCTAGCGTTGGTCATTAAGGTGCTATTAAGTTCAGCAACCATGGTCGGGATGACAGCAGCCATTTGACGAGCAATCATGGCGGCTAACTTACGATTGGAACTTCCACGCTTTCTATGATGACGAGACATGCTGGAATATACAAAATGAGTTAGATACGAGAATTGGAATAACAAGGATTATAGTTCAACAAGGACCAGGCAAAAGTTGGAAGGCACATGGAGTGGTTCCATTTGGTAACGCATTACCATTTGGAAACGTTGACACGTCAAGGTAAGTTGACCCACTTGCCTTAGAAATTTGTGTATATTGACCATAGTTTATCACTCATCCCAGAGATCCCCAGGTAAGCATAACTAGTCCCGTAGGATTTATGTGATATGCTTGCCTTAGCCCGAGGGCCTTTTTGCCAGGAAATCCAGAATACAGGTGTCTATGTGTCACACAAATTTCATAGGTTCATGAAATCAAAACCTTGATGAGATTTAACATAGATTAGACATAAGTCTAAGGATCCAAGTCATAAGCATAAGTATACAATTCCACGTGTCGTCGAGAATAAGATTAAGAAGTTTCATTTGTCGGGGAGAGTCAAAGTGTCAAAGTTAAGTTAAGGAGACAAGTAACAAAGTTTAGACGATTACAAGGCAACCTATGCTAAGGCATCAAGTTGCACATAAGTATGGCATATTCCAAAAATATAAAATTATCCTATGAGGTTCATGCATAAGCTATAGTCTAGGTCACCATTTCTAATAACCTAAATCCCTATAGTTATGGGCTCTGATACCAATCTGTCACACCCCAACCTTGACGGCGGAAACGTCGAGATATGAGGGTTAAGATTGTTCACAGCCACATAACGCTATATTAAAATGTAAATATTCTTATCATAAGTCTTGAAATGAAATACAATCATGCGTCTCAAATAAGTAATAAGTTCAAACATAACATAACATAAAGTAACTTTTTATTTCATTAACTAGGTCCAAGTCCTAGGTTATCGCATGCTTCAAAGGATCACTTTAAACTTGAGGTTGACCTGAAACATGATAAAAATAAGAGTCAACTAAAATAGTTGGTGAGTTTCCAAGGTTTTCATACATAATATGATAAAGTTTACAAGTAGCAATTCATGTCATAGGTCATAAGTTAGTAAAGTTATAGAACACATATCGTTACAACCAAACCTCGACTTGATTACAAGTATATAAGATTGGCTAAGTGTATTTGGTTCCCATGATGAACAAGCATACGTCATCAGGAGCCGGCAATACCTCGGCTTTAGCACCAATAGGCTTGTCAGGCCCAAAGATCTAAGACGTCGCCAAGCTAGCAATAGTTAATGATTGTAAACAAACTATGTATCTCATATAATCACTTACAACATACAAATAACCATGACAAAAATATGAATTGCAAGTGATTTAAGTCTCAAATTTATAAGTGTAAGATGTATAAGTATCATGTTCACCCCAAAATAGTGTGAAAAATGTACAAAAAAGGGCAAGGAAAACTCACATGATGTATAAGTGTATAAGATGATAATAAGAAATAAAAGACGTTCCAACGAGTTCCTTTACAAGATACCTAAACGTATTACAAGATTAAGTTTAGCGTTAAGATTAACGTTTAAACGTGAACTAGGTTTTGATAAGAATTTGGATGTTCTTATAAAGTTAGTTATTGAAATCATCATCACATGTATATTGTGTATATATATATATATATAGTCCAATTGAAGAAAAATATCATTTAGAAAAATTTTAAAGGAATTAAATCCTTAATAATAATTTATAAATTTTAATCATAAGTTGTTTATCAAATTTTATAATTATCATTATTAATCAATACTTTAAGGTAACATAACGATCAATAATAACCTAATGATTTAAGCTATTACATATTATCTTTTTTTTTTAAAAAAATGAACTAAGCATAATATATGTTGATAATATTTAAAAAAAAGAAAAGAAAGAAAAAAATGTTAAAGTATTTATAATGAGAAATTTACAGAAAATAATTTGGATGATTTAAAAATATTTGAAGTTTGTAAAATTATTTTATATTTATAAAAAATTTTCATAATTAAAATATGGCTGAAAAAGCTTAAAAAAAATAATGCAGGTCATTGGGTTCGAACCTGTGACCTTAAGTGTGAAATGGGAGTGTGAAACCATTAGGTTGGGTAGCCTATGCCTATTAAGGCTTGGTTTCCATTTTGTAAAACAACCAAAAGCCTTGAATCTCCCAAATTCACATAACCCTAGAATGTTTGTGAATCAAATTGAACATCAATTCAAGGTTATCAATCAAATTAAGTTTAGGGCTTTTGTTCCTCATGTGAAATCGAGTATATGTATGTATTTAACTTACTTGATTCGTTCGATATTCGATGTTCACGTTTTGAACCTAAGTTGCGACCGAGGAGAAACTGGTTCAAGGTGCAATCGTCGATGAAAATCCAATAAACTTGCAGATAGCTTCGAGTGATGATTCAGATGAAAAGCCCTTTATAAATTTCGAAAATTGAAGCCCTAATGACGGTGTTCGAGTATGGTTCAAGTTGCGACCGAAGGTGATGATAGGATTCGATGTATGCGTTTTTTCAGGTGCAATGAAGAGTGTAATCGATTGCAGATAGCTAAACGGTTGCTTGTGTTAAGTTAATTCGATTATTGTTGTGTTTAATGACAAAATGGCCATGAGTTAAAAGTGTTTCGGTTATACGATCGAATGGACCTGGTAACCGATGTATAACTCGATTATTAAGTGCATTCAAGTTCGAATTACGTATATGAAACGGTTCGGATCAATTTTGGGTTACAAAAACGATCGGTTTTTTTTGGTCTTTAAGCCTCACCGGAGCCGCCGGTGTTAGGCCGGAGTGTGGCCGGAAAAACGGGCAAAAAAAAGGGGGGGTGGGGAGTTTGGGTTTTAATTAATTACACATATAGCCCCTCAACTTTAGATTTCTATGATTTTATGCTAAAACTTTAATTTAAAGTTTTAAAACTAACAACTTAGCCCCTAGTTTAGTTGTTTTAAGTTAAAATTCACAAGATTATAATAATAATATTATTATTAATTTTATTGTTAATATTATTATTATTACAATATTATTATTATTATTATCATTATAGTTATTAGTATATTATTACAACTTGAATTATGATTACTACTATTAATATTAATATGATTATTATTATTTGATATTTATATTTTTAACTAATGACAATAATGAATAGGCACAAACAACACATGAGTTTCAAAATTGACAAAAATAACCATGTAAGAGTAAACGAAGTTAACTTTCAGTTAACAAAAAAAATACGAGATGTTACAAAATGGACCCTATGCGAATGGACCTTATGCGGATAATCACTATGGGCGAATGAACGCAATGCAGATGAGCACCCAGGCGTATGGGCCTCAGTCGCACGACTCACATGCGAATGAACCTCAGTCGCACGACTCGCAGACGAATGAACATCATTTGCATGCCATTCGGTCGCATAGCCCTAGTTGATGTAGAATGCAGTTCATCTTGAACCTAATCTGCACTTTTCGGCCTCCAAACCCTCTCAAACCTATTCTAAGCTCAAATCAACCATCCAAAACCTTAGGAATACATACCACTACACCATTTAAGCACACACAAGCCCGAAAACACACCCCACTCGCATCACACACAAATACATACATATGGGTTCAACACACATTTCAAAAAAAGGTTTTACTATGTGCTCCAGCCCCAAATCAGTTGAAAACATGCAAAAGAGGGGTCCAAGAACTCACACAAACAACCCTGTCGAGTAGAGCTTCAAACCAACCCTCTACACCTCAACTTTTGCGCGCGAAACCAAGAAAACCGAAGCTCGAAACCTCTTTTCTCCCTCTCTTCTCTCTTTGTCTGAATTTTATAAGTGTGGGGGAGGAGAGTGGGATGTCCTCCCCTCTAAATCCCCCACTCTTCCAAACCTTCTCCCGTTTGGCAAGTTCAATCCCTTGACTTTGGACTTTATTTCTTTTCTTTCTCTTTTTCTTCTTTCTTTGGCTTCAAGGGAAATAACCATGCGTTACATTATATGTTTTAAGCCTGTTACGCATACTATTATGTTTGTTATTGCATGTTATGATGTTTTTGATTGAAATGAACACATTATAAATGACTTAGATATGACTGAGTTGATAAATATGAGTTGCTGAAATGTTATCGTGTATATGATGTTCTCGCGTATAAGATGTTCTCGTTTGTATAATGTTTTCTTATGAGTATGTAACTTGGTGTGCAAATGTCTTGATCTATTAGATGTTTTTCACGTAGTGATGTTATCGCTTGCCTAGAATTTCTCGCTTGGTAGTTTCCGCATGCCTAAGTTCTTGCCTGCTTGAATGTTCTCGCGTATATAGTTCTCGCATACTTAGAAGTTTTTGCATAGCCTTAGTGTTTTCACATACGTAGGTTTTGGATAAGTAAGTTCTTGCTTGACTAAGTATTGCGCAATGTGTTATCTTATACGTTCTAAATTGTTTTCAAAATGATAATGGTATTTAAGTTACTTGGTATGTTCATGTACTATTATAAGTAAATTATTATATAATGAAAGTGAAATATAAAGTAAATAAAAAGTAAAACATAATGAATGGAAATATTTTAAGCATGATGAAAGGAGATTCATAACCATTAAGTTATTAGAAGTCTAGCATATGACACTGATTCAGTATAGTGAAAGATTGATAAAAAGAAATAGTGAAGGATAATGAAAGAGCTAAACATGTTAATATGTATGTACTAATGTGTGATCACGTATGATAAAGCAAAGGCTTTAAATGTATATTATAATATAAAACTATAACTCACTCAGTAACGTTGACTTTGTATGTGTTATAGTTGGCAGGTAATGTTTTGGCTGACGAGATGCAGACATGTGTACGAAGGCTAGTGCCAAAGTTCAAGCCTAGCATCCAATTTGAAAGAATGAATAAGTGATTATAGCTTTTGACGTTTAAATACACTTTATTGTTTTCTTATGACTATTTTTTTATTAATGGTCATATATGATTTCCATTATAAATTATGTTTATAAATATTTTATGTTGTGTATAGCCAATTATAAGGATTCCCGGGAAGGGAGCCTTACAAGTTAGTGTGTTGTTCCTCTCCTCGAAAATCCATATGCCGGGATCTCTCATTTATATAGTGACACACCCACAATGGCTCAAGAAAGTAGCGTATTTTATTTTAGCATAGGTTCGCAAGTATTGTGCTATCGTATTAGTAGTACCATGATTCTATGTATAGTTGATATTCTCACGATGAAGGCTCCTTAATTAGCAATGGTGAAATAGCCCTCATTTGAAGAGCACGTGGCTACTCTATTATGCCATATATGATATTTTCCGTGAGAGTCTTTCCTTTGACTTATAATGCTAATTAGTTTTCTAGTGATGCATTTTGTGTCACAATGATTGTTAGTTTATGATGGTTGAATTTTCATGTGTTATTTTAGATACATTGCGGTGGATGAAAGAAGCCTATTCGAACATTTAGGGTATGCTTGCTTGCATAACTTTGTACCTCATGACTTTTGCATGAACAATATTCTTTATTTCAACTTTTTCAACATGATCCTTAAGAATTTTGTAGGGATTCTTATCGTATTCTTGATGGAGCCTTTCCGTTAAATCTTTAATAAAATCATATGTTGGCCACACCCAAAAGAAAGTTCTCAATTCTTTGCTCAGAAATGCTAGCATCAAGGCTGTTATGAATTGAACATCATTAGAAAATGGACTCGGGCCTTCTTTACAAATTCATAGGCATCACGAGATGTTACTCCGGTACACAACACTTCAGAACATGTAACTTCTTATTTACCTCGAGTTGCAAGTTATAGTACTAATTTAAGAAGTGTGTTTCATCTAAATCTAATAACGTTCAAAATGTTAGTTTTAGGAATTAAGAGGCATTCACGAGACATATAGAATGTAAAAGAAAAATATTAGCGTTTTTATATTTATTATTGTTCTAACAAATTACTGGCCAGCTTTTAATATTATTTATTTTAAAATTTTGAGATCCATATTTTACTATATTTTATAAATGGTCATTCTCTATTTATAATATATAGTTACACAAGCTAGTAAGGTTCATCATTTGTATCTGATACAATTCTCAAACTTTATGAGGCTGTTTAGATAATTTGTTTATCTTTGTCTGTATGTTTAATCTTATCTACGCCCACTCCCTAATAATTGGCTAAGTGCAACTCTTGATTCGACCCAAGACTTAAAAAAACATGATATCACCTTGTTCTAACACTCTTAGGCCAAAATATAATAACTTCTTACTTGATGATTCATTTAGTATGAGACATCTTTTGACAATAAGCGTGATTTGTAGTTTTTTTTAATGATCTCGACTCATGTTACACATCGCAGGATAACTAAAAAAAGTCAACCTGACATGACAACAAGAGACACTTGAGCAATTATTTAAGTATGAGAACGAGTATGATATTAATAAAAAAGTTTGCAGACACAAAATAACATGTATACCAACAAGCAGTTTGGTAATGAGTAATGGTAATTGCAAGTAAAAGACTAAATATGAAACATGGTTTTACATTCAAGTATGTAACTAGTATTACCAATACCCATCTCACTGTTATTCTTAGTACATACGTAGTGTAACGCCTTAAACAAATCCTATCTTGGTTGTTGGATTTGTATTATATCGTAAAGAGTTGATAGTATAGTATAACACTATAATACACGCATGTTAAGTCCTAGCCTACTAGATCCCAGTCATAATAATGCCATGGAATGTCATTGTTTAGGTTATTAAGTGAGTTTGGGCTAGTCATAGTCTTTTATTTAAAACAACAATACACAAACTAACTTTTAGGATAAGATCTTATATTCAAACGTAATAAAGTGAGACGGTTCAATTGATTTATCTATAAATCTCTTAAATTTATTTAATTAAACCAACATTGTCGTATTTCTTATCACAAATTGATAACATGCATAATACATTAAACTTCATGTATTTTTCTCTATGTAACTAACCACGTCAATTTCAAAGTCGTAACATGCAAATGTTATCGGCTAGCGTAATTAAAATCATATGTCGTAATTTTTAAAATTGTATGTATGTATGAAAACATGTGATTAAGCATAGAGCAAAAATTGGATATTGCACTAACGGTTTGATATACTTATATCCAAAACTGAGTTCGCATGAGATTATAAAACTTATCAAGTCACACACATACAAACCATTAGAATTGTTTCAAGGTTTCATTTTAACATTTATTTTTGTAGTTTATCCATCATAATGCTTAATTTATGGTCATGAAGTGCAATTTTAAATTCGCTAGTTATATTTTAAATTATCTACAAAACGGAAAAAAGAAAATACATGTATTTGAGAAACTAGGATTTTTGCGGTCGCGCTTAGAGGTGAGACTTTGATTGTCTTCTTCACACTACGCGGCTTTACTTTGGTCTTTATTTGTTTGAATCATCTCAAAACATAAAAATGAATACAAATAGAAGTTCCTATAATACTTATACTAGTAACAGAGACGACTGTTTATAATCGGTTTGATTCATCACGACACCACAATGATAACTACACTTAATATAACCTAGGATAAAGAAAAATACTCGAGAATTGAATATAACTACATTTCAAAAATAATTATATCGAAAGTTATTCACATGCATTGTGTTGTGGGCACTGCATATAACTTCCCAAACATACATCCATGAGTTTCTGTTCTTTATATAAACCAACAAATATGTGATTAAAATAGTCAAATCTAAGAGACCTAGGGACATCAGATTTCTTATGGATCTCTATAACCCAAACAATCTCACCAACACCAAGCAAAAACAAATAAAATCAAAACAAATTTCAACCACAAATAGCTAAAGCAATGTTGATTCCTCGAGATTCGAGTGGTATCAAGAATATAATCAAAAGCAAGAAACTGAACATACCATCCTTCAAGGTTTTTGATGTTGCGTGGGGTGGGGTTGAAGGTTCAGTGAACTAGTGTTTGAGGAAGTGGTCGACGGTGGTGGTTTGAGGAAATGGATGACCTACTGTGATCGTTGATTTATTTACATTAAAATTTTACAACCTATTCTAACCTTATAAATATGTTTTTAGGTCCAAACTGACCCATTTATTTTTTAAAAATGCCCATAAGAACCCAAAATGATTAATGAGCTTGTTTTGCCACCCATAGTGGGCACACACCGAGGTGTTTAAGACATAAACTTAAAAACCTATGTGGTAAAAATCAAAATTTTACAAACTATTATAGCTAACGTGTTCAAAACACAAACTTAAAATCTAATGTGGCCAATTTGAAAACATTACAAACTATTATAGCTAAGGTGTTCAAATCGGTGACCAAAATAAAAAATCTATAAACTCTATTTTGGCAATTTTGAATTGACTCAAACCTCACCAACTTAGAAACCCAAAACTTCTATGAACCTACCTAACGTATAAGGCTATGTTTGGTTGGAAGAAATGGAATGGAATTGAGAAACTAGTATAATTTTCAAGTAAAATAATGTTTGAGTGGATAATGAAATCTAAAACCTAAGTGAATGTTTCACCTCAAATTCCTTTGGTTGTGGAATTTTAAAATCCTTTCGTCTAGAGAGGGAATTTGAAATCACACAACTAATGGAATTTGAGGTGAAATATTCCATTGGGTTTTACATTTTATTATCCACTTTTACTTAAAAATTATACTAGTTTCTCAATTCCATTTCATTCTATTCCATTCCTTCCAATCAAACGTTCCCTAAAGGTTTCTTATTTTAATAAAAAAATGTGACAAAAGTGTAAATATGAAAAGACTGCCATGTAACATCCGATATTTTCTGAGATAAAACCCAAACCCAAAACCATTTTGAGATTTTTATTATTAAACTATTAATAATTTTAATAGATCAAATACACTAAATGTGAAATTTATTATTATGAACTATTCATAATCTAAGCAACTTGTAAAAACTTATTGATTTAAAAGTAAATCTTTTCATAAGGTTATAACGATTTAGTAATCATTTTACAATAAATAATTAAATGAAAAATTTTGTGAGTTTTATAAATGTTATAAAGATTAACAAATAAATTAATTTGGTTTATTATTCAAATGGGTTTTATAAAGTATAAGGTTGAATTTGTAATTTTTAATACTTTCTATAAAAGCTTTATTACATAAAATAATAAAGACCCATAACTAAAGGGACTAAACTTGTAAATATTTGAAACCACCCAACCTCTCTCTCCGTCGACCATCTCTATTTCTGGCCAAGTCCGGCCACCACTCCGGAGACCACCCAATCGTATCAAAACATCAATTTAAACCTAATTAAACCGTTCACAAATCTTCGCGACGAGGAATCGAACTTTGAGGCATGATCAAAACCGATTACACATGCCTTTAATCTCAGTTTAATTCGAAACGTAATACCATCAACTAATTGATCTGTTACAACTTGAATAATGATCAAATATTTCAATTATCCAACCCAAAACGCTTCTGAGATTAATTCTGATTCGAATGTACACGTTATCGCGATTAAAATCATGTTACTGCTCGTGAATTGAAACCGAAACTATAGAATCAAAATCATAACTTGATTGTATTGAAACTGATAAAATTAATCTCATATACTAAAGGGTAAACACTCCAATAGATTCTTTCAAACTAATCAAACTCTTAATTTCATCTGCAACTCAACAACGCACCACCATCGATCATCGTCTCTACTCGAACCTGCAACATAGTCATTATCCATGTTTGAAGCAACCTTAATCAAAATTAGTTGAGGGATAATACTCGGTACCATCATTAGAAGCTTTTCATTTGATCAATTGAACCAACAACATCATCAAATTTCGATCAAACTCCATTCTTGGTCGCGACTCGTTCTTAAACCTGTGATCATCAATTCGAACTTAATCATGTAAGTTAAATATATCATCATACTCGGTTTAACATGGGGAAACAAAGACCTAATATCAATTTCGTTATCATAACCATCTTGAGGTTCAATTGGAATCAAATTGATTCTAGGGTTCTTGAGCAATTTGGGGTTTTCTTTAGTTAATGAATTTATAAATTATATTTTATTTCAAAACATATATGGGCTTCAGCCCAATTGGTTACAACTCTTCACTCATTAACCGGAGGTCTTAGGTTCAAACCCAGCCTCTGACATTTATTTTATTTATATTGATTTTATCCATTTTTAAAATAATAAAAATTTATATTAATATGTTATTAAAACAAAGTAAAAATTATTTTTGCTAACTAAAACATTTTAGAAATTATTAAATTAATTTAAAAGGTTTTAAAAACTTATGATATTAAATATAATTACTTATAAAAGGATAAAAAATATTATAGAAGACATTATTAAGTCATTTAATATGGTTTAAATGTAATAAACCTATTACGGTTCAAATAAAGGTTATTTTAAAACATTATAAATTTACAGGTTAAATAAATAAATAGTTATCTAAATAATTATTTAAATAATTAATTATTCATCTATTCATTTAATCATGTTATATATGATTAGTTAATAAACTTATTCCTTAAACTTTACTTAAGATTTTGAAACTTATAAAACAATATAAATTTCTATTATACTTTATTCTTATTTTTAAGGCTTGATAATATAAGACCTTTATAATAAATCATATAAAAGCTCAAAACTCTATAAAATAATTTTTTAGATAATTTTAAAGTCATTTGAATAAATATTCAATTAATTACCTTTATTAAATCTGACATAATAATTATAAAATTGTAACACCCGGATATTATCTTTGAAGCCGACGAAAGAAGAAAAAGAAAGAAAGTCCAAAGTCGGGGGACCAAACTCTCCAACAAGAGAAAGTTGGGTGAGTGGGGCTATTTAAAGGGAGAGGGCAACCCTTACCCTCTCCCCACACCCACAAATCAGCCAAAAGAAAGAAAGAAAAGAGAAAAAGGGAGAAAAGGGGGTTTTGAGCTTGGTTCGAGCGTGGAAATCGTCGTGTAGCGGGTCTAATCGAAGCTCTTCTCGTTGTGGTCGTTTGTGTGAGTTCTAGGACCCCTCTTTTATATTTTTTTGAATGATTTTGGGGCTGGAACACATTTAAAATAGGGTTTTGAGTGTGTGTGTTTAACCCGTTTATGTATGTGTGGGTATGTGTATGATTCGTTTGGGTCTTGTGTTTGGGCTTGTGTGTGCTTGAATGGTGTTTTGGTATGCATTCCTAAGGTTAGGGTGGTTGATTTGGGCTTAGAATGGGTTTAGATGAGCTTGGAGGTCAAAAATGGCAGATTGGGTTCGTGATGAACTGCATTCTGCATTAGCTAGGGCTAGGCGACCGAATGGAGGCCATACGGCCAATTGGGGTGCGATTGAGGGTTCATTCGCATGATTGAGGTTCATTCGCACGACTGAGGGTTCATTCGCACAACTGAGAGCCCATTCGTATAAATGCTCATCCGCATTAGTTTCATCCGCATTAGGTCCATTCGCACGGGATTCATTCGCATTAAGTCCATTCGCATTAGTTTCATTCGCACGATTGGGTGTTCATCCGCATTGGTCCAATCGCATGATGTTCAGTCGCCTGGAGGCCATGCGACTAAAGGGTGTCCATGCACCCAAGTAGGGCTGGTGTGCCTGAGGAAATGTAGTTTAATTGCTGATTTTCGGGGAAAAGTGTAGATGTAGGTTTTGACGTGGGAGGTTCCCGTAAGTTCATATAAGATGACTGTTGTGGTCATAGAGGTTACGTTGGGCATGATGATGATGTTGCATGTTTATGCATGATATATGTTATGTATGTATGATGTTGCCCTATATGATGATGAGGTCTGTGTATGTTATGTTCCTTGTTATGATGTATGTTTATCTTTCCTGTGGCTTTACGTGTTATATTAATGAATGAAATGAAAGTATTACGTAACGTAAATGAAAGATAAAGAAAATAGGAACATGAAGGAAGAATGCATGCATTAATGAATGATGAAAGTAATGAAAGTCTTACAAGCCTTGTATCTCGGGGCATGCCATTAAAAGGTGTTAGCCCAACGGTGTGCGGGTTCGCTACCATGAGAGGATACACATTGGGGTCTTTCTTTGTGATTGACCATTTGTAAGGAACCATTGTTTCTTGCCTTAGGTATTGTGGCCAGAGGTGCTGGGCACCGTCAATGAAGGTCTATGATAGGCTTAAGTCCAGTACCATGAGCATGAAGGGCATAGCACATGACAATGGTATACCTGAACTTTATCTTAGGTACTATGGCCAGAGGTGCTGTGCACCGTGAATGAAGGTCTATGGTAGGCTTAGGCCCAGTACCATGAGCATAAAGGGTAAAGTTCATGGTTTTGATGAAAGGAAAAGATGTAATGACGAAAGAACGAATAATGAAGATAATAATGATATATCTATGTGTACATATGATGTATGATCGCATGAAAATAAAGCACGGTTTTTAATGAAAGATAAAGTATGTTTTATTATAAAAACTAGAACTCACTGAGCAACGCTGACTTTTATGTGTTTCCAGTTGGCAGGTAATGTTGTTGAAGATGGCACGAGGTGGCTACTCAGCTCTTTTGGGATGACATCCATTTATATAATGCTTTTGTGATGTAATGCAACAATTTATTTTGTAACTGGTTAACGATGTATTATTTTTCAAAAGCTTTTATAATGAAATGAAATGTCATTTTTGAATGTTTCCGATGCAATGTTTACGTTAGATAAATGAAAATGTACGTTTTATGTGCGATGATCGACCAGCTGTAAGCGTCCGGGGAATGGGGCCTTACAAGTTGGTATCAGAGCCAAAGTTTAAGTGAAATGGGTAAATTTTCAAAATAAACATTAACTTAAACTGAGAATGGGATGGAAAGGGAAGGGATGCCAATCTGAGTAGCTGCGTGCCATCAGGATTTTCGTAAAGTTAACCGCTATTATGTGCGCATGTTATGTGGCTTATATGTTGTTTGTAGATTTAAATACTGATGTAGTCAGGACAGGTAATACTTGGGGTATGAAGAGTAAAGTAAGTGGCTAATCATAACTGGCCATTGTAATTAGGGACTTACTATACTTGACATAAACTGAGTTGTTCCCTTGAATGATCGTGTTGGTGTTTGAATATTTCAGTGTGCGTGTGAATGGCTGGTGGTACATCTTCGAAAACCTCTCGTGGTGGTGGTCGTGATGGGCTTGGTGTTGCGCCGCAACCCAAGAGAGGAAGTCCCAGAATGGAAAAGGTGGTTCACGAAGAACCAGAGACCCCTCATCCAGAGGGTGGCGACGAGAGCGCCAATCTGAGAGCCTCGGTAAAGGAGGCTGTTGTAGAAGAAGTTCATCAGGTCATGCAAACGATCTTACCGTCTGTAGTGACTGAAGTTATCAAGGTTGTACGAGAAGGGGAAAGAAAGGAGAGAAACAGGTCCTCGGGAGGATGGGAGCAACCGGAGCCGAAAACGGTTCTCTTTGATGATGAAGAAGAGGAAGAAGAAGAGCCTGTGCCGGAGGCGGCACGAGTCTGTAACTATGGGGCGTTTCAACGATGCAAGCCCCCTACTTTTGATGGAAATGACACTGCTGCTGCTGCTCACGGTGGGTGAGAGAAATGGAATCTGTATTGAATATCAGCGAGTGCCGGGAGGACCAAAAAGTAAAGTTTGCTGCCCACTCTTTTGTGGACTCGGCTCTGTGCTGGTGGGACAATATAGTCCAAGCCGAGGGTAGCAGGACAATTGAGAGAGTGAGATAGTTGGAGCTGGAAAAGTTGGTGATTGAGGAGTTTTGTCCTCACCGGGAAATGGTCAAAGTCGAAAGGGAGTTCTTGCAACTGAAGGCGGGAACCATGACACACCAATAGTACACCACCAAATTCAATGCGATGGCATGTCTGGTACCGGATCAGGTGACGCGTCTATCACGGAAGATTAAGCGGTATATTCAGGGTTTGCCAGCAGACATTCGCAGGCATATGATCGTTGCCCGACCGAGCACGTTTAGGTCGACGGTGGATTTGGCAGGGAGGTTATATGATGAGAGGGCTGTAGTGGTGGTGGCTGAAGGTAGCAGGAAGGGTGGGGGTGATCGAAACTGAAATGGAAAGAGGTTTGGCCGGGGTGATGCCTCGACAGGTAACAAGAAGTCAAGGGTGGACGACCGTCGTGTGGTCGCTTCGGGTGCGGGTATGAAGAAGTGTGGTAGGTGTGGGAGAGAGCATAGTGGGGAATATAGGTTTGGGTCGAACTTGTGCTTTAAATGTGGGAAGACGGGGCACATGGCAAGAGACTGTCGTACGGTCCGGTACTTTAACTATGGTGAAAAGGGTCACATAAGTAAGGATTGTAAGAAGCCGGGGGCGGAGGGCCCTGGGGCGAAGAAGACGGGGAGTGAAGGGCCAAGGGCGAGCGCTAGGGCATTCACTATGACATAGGAGGAAGATAGGACGGACCCTGATATTGTGTCCGGTACGTTTCTAGTGAACCAAACTTTAGCTTCTGTGTTATTTGATTCAGGTGCCAGTAAAATTTTTATTTCTACTGCATTTTGTGCTAAGCTGCCTGTTAGTAGTAGACGTGTTGATGCGCCCTTTGATGTAGAAACTGCCATAGGTAAGTCTACTAGAATTTCCGAGATGATCGAGGGCTGTGATGTGGAGTTAGAAGGCCATAAGTTTCCTGTTAAACCGTTCGTAATGACCTTAGGTGGTTTCGATTTGGTTCTTGGGATGGATTGGTTAGCGGATTTCGAGGCGAACATTGTGTGTCGCAAGAAGATGATTTGTCTATGTCACACCCCGACCAACGACGGAATCATCGAGGCGGACAAATGTGAAACGATTGTTCATAGCACATGGAACTAATTAAGTTGTAATAATATTAAATATTATTTTTATTGAACATTATAAGATAATTAAATAAATACAACACAAACAAGATATACATAACAACATAAGACTTTCAATTAACTAAGTCCAAGTCCTATATGAGCACGAAAAGATCTTCAAGTACCAAATCTGAAACATATTAAAAATAAAAGGTCAACTTTGAAAGTTGGTGAGATTTCCATAGTTTTCATTACATAAGTATATAAAAGATGGCAATTCATGTTGTAAGTTAGAGAACAAAGTAACTAGGGATGTAAGACAGAATACACAATCAAACCTTGACAGATTTTTACAAGTCTCAAATGTTTACAAGTATATACGATTAGCTAAGTGTACTTAGATTAACCAAGCAGGCTTGTCAGGCCCATAGATCTATGACGTTGCCAGGCTAGTAATAGTTAATAATTGTACGTATAATCAACATTACATGGTAGCTACAAAGATCAACTAACCACAACATACAAGTGAATTGCCATAAGTTTACAAGAATCAAACGTTTTACAAGTGCAACAATTATAAGGTAACATGTTTCACCCCAAAGTGTGAAATATAAAAAGGGGTATAGAAATACTCACTTGATCAAATAAGTATAGAATGTCGATTAAATAAGAAAATATAATAAGCAGTGATCCAATGTAGTTCTTCACAAGACACCTAAAATTATATATATATATATATATATACAAGGTTAAAGTTTAGTTATAATAAGTTTAACGTTTTAATGAGAACTAGGGTTTTAAATGGAATTTGGGATGTTAATAATTAGATCCAACTAACATGGTAAATTTTGATTATGTTTTGAGTTAATATACTATTTAATCGTTTTAATACTAAGAAATAAAAGAAATCATTTGTAACAAAGTCTAAATATAGATTAAACAAACTTTTAAAATAAATCTCATTTTGAACAATAATATATACTTGTTATTTGAACAAATAATGATTTAGTGAGTTATAACGATATTCAATGTCTATTTTATAAGAAAAATAATTTAAATATATTATTTGAGCAAATAACTATTTAGTAAATTAAAACAATATTTGAAGTTTAACTTATGAGAAATAATCTAAAATATTATTTGAACAAATAATGATTTAATAAGTTAACAATATTTAAAATCTATTTTATAAGAAATTGAACTAATTATATCATTTGTTTAAAATAATAATAATAATATTAAAATATTATAAGAAATAAATTTCTAGAAAATTAGTTAGATGATTTTAAAAATATTTGAAGTTTGTAAAAGTCATTTTTATAATTATTATAAATTTTCCATAACTATTTTAAGGCCAAAAAGCCTTTAAAAAATAGATGAGGTTGCCCGAGTTCGAACCCGGGATCTCATGGATGTGGGGAGAAGTCTTAACCAGTAAACTAGGGTCTTGGCCTTGGTTTACTTTGGTTTCATATTCTTTTAAACCTGAAATTAAAACTTCCTCCTTTTCTCCAAGAACCCTAGGATCGTTTGGATCCAAATCGAACACCAAACGATCAAGTGAATATTAATAACCATGGGGCTTTTGTTCTCCATGTATAATCGAGTGTGTAGACATGTGCAATTACCAGGAAGAATAACAAATCGAGAGTGTGAGATGGAGATATAGCCGCGATCTTGCTAGAAGTAGTTTGTGATGCAAACGTCGGTGTTATTCAAATTAATTGCACAGAAAGTTTCCATTAGATTAACTAATGAAAAGCCCTCTATCAATTTCATCTACAATCGACCGAAGGTTGATGAACACCATGGTTGCAGGTCGCGATGTAGATGAATATCGTTTGTGTTGGAATTGTATTTGCCTGGTGAAATTGAATATATCAATCGATTAGGAACAGGTAGACATTCGATTAAGTTGAATTAATTGATTATTATTATACTTTAAGGCTCGAACGGCTATGTGGTTAAGGATGCTTCGGTTATACAATCGAATCGTGTTGGTAAGCGTTGATTAAACGAAATTTAAAGGTGCATTCAAGTTCGAAGTTGTAACTAGAAAGATTGGGGAACGGTTTTCGTAACACCCTGAATTTTCTATTTAAACGAAAGGAAAAGAAAAGTAAATAGAAAGAATAGAAACTTTGCACAAGTGGAAAGGGAAAAAGTGTACAAAGTACAAATCTTAATATTTTAAGATATTAAAGGGGAAGAAGAAGCTGAAAAAGGTAAATCTTCTCTTGTTTGAGCTCGGTTTCAGTTGAGTATTGAGTTCTTGACCGAAGTTCTGGTTGTTTAGAGTTTGTTTTCGGGATTCAAAGAGCTGAATCGAAGTGGGTCTTGAACTGGAAGAGTGTTGCTCAAAAGTTGCTTAAGGTGAGTTTCTAGAACCCCTCTTTCACTGATTTTTAACTGATTTGGGGCTATTATACATACTAAGTAAACATTTTGAAAGAAACCGTGGGTTTACAGCTTTATGTTCGAATGTTGTATGTATGCATGTTATAGTGTTGATTATGGGTTAAAGATGATGTTTAGCATGCTTAGATGGCCTTAGTATGTTAGATCTGTGTTTGGATATGCTTAGAATGAGAATCGGGTGAAATTGGTAGCATAGAAAAGATTGCAGAATGTTTGATGGACATGAACAGTGGTTCATGTGCCTAAACAGTGTCCATGCGTCCAGCATGAGAGACCAGACGCCTAAGTGTTGGCCATGCGCCCAAGAGTGGGTCATGCGCCTGAATAGTGGCCCATGCGCCCAGCATGTTGCCCATGCGTCTAAGTATTGGCCATGCGCCCAGTGTTGGCCATGCGCCTAAATAGTACCCATACGCCCAAGTGATGAAAAGGCTAAGTGTGGACCATGTGCCTAAATAGTGCCCATGCATCCCAGTGAAAGATACGGCTAAGTGTGGACCATGCGCCTAAACAGTGCCCATGCGTCCTAGTGAAAGAAACGGCTAAGTATGGACCATGCGCCTAAACAGTGCCCATGCGTCCCAGTGAAAGAAACGGCTAAGTATTGGCCATGCGCCTAAACAGTGCCCATGCGCCCAAGAGCTTGAAACGGCTAAGTGTTGGTGATGCGCCTGAACAGGGCAGAAACACCCAAACAGTGCCCATACCCCAGACTGTTTTATACTTAGAATTTTTATGCTCATGCGCCTGGAAGGACCATGCGCCCACTTTGGACTTGAGGTTTTCTAAATGGATTTAAGGGGTAAAATGGGGAGATAGGCCTGGTTATGATGTGATGGCTTATGCTTGATGTGTGTTATGTATGTATGATGTGCATGTTATGGTGATGGTGTATGTTTATGTTTGTGTATATGTTCCTTATTATGTACGTATGTCTTCCCTTAGCTTTGCGTTGAACGTTAATGAATGTAATGAAAGTATTATGTAACGTAAAGTGGAAGATAATGAAAAGAGGAACGTAATGAATGAATGCGAGCATAAACGAATGAATGAGAGAAAGGATGGCTTGCGAAAGGAAGAAAGGAGGTTCACGACTCACTGAGGGTCGTTAGCTCAACTGTGTGTGTATTATAGCGTGCGATCTTGGCTAACTCATACAGGGACATAGACACAGTGGGAGTTCAGTTTTGGTAACTGCTCCGATACGTGCGATGTGGTATTTACTGTGTGCTATGTAGCGTGCGATTTTGGTTGCCTCATGTGGTTTTTATAGCGTGCGATCTTGGCTAACCCATGGGATGGTGTGCGATTCTGGCTAAACCCCGAGAGTTCTCACACACACAGGGGGAGTCGGTCTTCATGACCACTCTGATGGTGCGATTTAAGCGATATGTGTAATGGACGGCATAAGGGTAGCGTGCGATTTTGGCTGCCTCATGTGGTTTTTATAGCGTGCGAAATTGGCTAACCCATGAGATAGCGTGCGATTCTGGCTTCCTTATGTGTGCGATCCGTGTGATATGTACTTCGGGTACGATGAAGCGAAGGGCGATTTGAGCAAAAGTGCGATAATGAACAAACGGGATCCTTGTCATTCGACCTCAGTAATCATAGTCGCGTGCCATGAGGAGGGTAAAGCTTGACAGGATCTAGATGAGAAATGAATGATAATAAAAGTATGAAATGCGCGGTACGGATCCTTGTCATTCGACCTCAGTAATCGTGGCTGAGTGCCACGAAGAGGGTAAAGTCTGACCGGATCTCGAGAAAAGTGAAAGATAATGATGTAAAGAACGAACGTATGTATGAACGTAAATGAATTATCGTAACAATGTACTGAACAGGATCATTGTCATTCGACCTTAGTAATCGTGGCTGAGTGCCACGAAGAGGGTAAAGTCTGACCGGATCTAGAAAGAGAGGTGAACGATAATATAATACGTTGAATGAACAAGTTAATGAACTTAATGACGAAGATAATAATAATATTATATGTATGTACGTATGATGCATGATGACGAATGATTGTAAAGTATAGTATGCTTTGAAAGAAAAGTAAAGAACGGTTTTACAGAGAAAACTATGTTTTATTATAAAACTAGAACTCATTCAGCGTAGCTGACTTTTGTATGCATGATAGTTGGCAGGTATATGTTGATGCTGAGGAGTTGCAGGCATGGATGCATAAGCTACTGGGAGCATTTTGAGGCTGGCATTCGTATTTTGACATGTCTTGTATTTTGAGATGAAAACAGATATTGTAATTGACATGTTTTTAATTTTAAATAAAAGTTTTAAATTACGCTGTAAAATTAATGTACATTTTATAATGTTTTATGTGCGATGAGCCATCAGCTGTAAGGTGCCCGGGAACGAGGTCTTACAAGTTAGTATTAGAGCAAAAGTTTAAGTGAATTAGGTAAATATTTTGAAAAACCTACTCTTAAACTGAGAATAGGACTAAAAGGAAAAGGGATGCGAGTCCTAGTAGCTACGTGCCTGTAGGTAAAGGTTTCAGGTAAACGTTTTATGTAAGTTAATGTTAACCGGCATTATGTGCGCATGTTATGTGGCTTGTGTGCTATGTGTAAATTTAGATACTGATGTAGTCGGGATAGGAAGTGCTTGGGGTATGAAGAGTAAAGTAAGTGCTAATCACAACTGGCCACTGTAATTAGGGACTTACCATACTTGACATAAACTGAGTTATTACCTTGAATGACCGCGTTAGTGTTTGAATCTTATAGTGTGTTAGAAGATGGTTGGCGGTAGATCTTCGAAAGCTTCACGAGGTGGAGGCGGTGGTGGACGTGGTGTTGAACCATGGGTCACAAGAGGAAGGTCTAGGGCTGAAATAGTAGTCCTTTAGGAACCCGAGACCCCTCATCAGGAGGGCGGTGATGAGAATGCTAATCAGAGAGCCTCGATGAGAGAGACGATCAGGGAGGAAGTGCATCAGATTATGCAGACGATCCTACCGTCTGTGGTGACCGAAGTTATGAAGGCTGTTAAAGATGGGGAGAGGCAGGAAGAGGGGTAGACCTTCGGGTGAAAGGAGATGACCCGAGACTGAAACGGTTTTCTTCGATGACGAAGAGGACGAAGAGGAAGAGCCTGCGCCGGAGGCGGTACGAGGTTGTAACTATGGGGCCTTACAACGGTACAAGCCCCCAACTTTTGATGGAAATGGCATTGCTGCTGCTGCTCACCATGGGTGAGAAAGATGGAAGCGGTATTGAATATCAGCGAGTGTCGGGAGGATCAGATGGTGAAGTTTGCTACCATTCTTTTGTGGACTCAGCCTTGTGTTGGTGGGACAATATAGTCCAAGCCAAGGGTAGCAGAGCCATTGGAAGGATGAGATGGCCAGAGTTGAAGAAGCTGGTGATTAAGGAATTCTGTCCTCATCGTGAGATGGATAAAGTTGAAAGAGAGTTCTTGCAGCTAGAGGCGGGAACCCTGACACATCAACAGTACACCACGAAGTTCAACGAGATGGCACATCTGGTGCCGGATCAGGTGACACCTCTTTCGCGAAAGATCAAGAGGTATATTCAGGGCTTGCCGGCAGACATCCGTAGGCACATGATTGCTTCCCGACCGAGCACGTTTAGGTCGGCAGTTGATTTGGCGGGGAGGTTGTATGATGAAAGAACTGTGGTGGTGGTGGTGGCTGAAGATGGAGAGAAAGGTGATGGAGACCGAAACTGGAAGGGAAAGAGAATTGGACAGGGTGGTGACTCGATGAATAATAAGCACGCTCGGGGGGATGATCGTCGTATGGTCATACCTGGTGCGGGGACGAACATATGTGGTAAATGCGGGATTGAGCATTCGGGAGAATGCAAAAGGGGACCAAACACTTGCTTCAAGTGTGGAAAGCCTGGTCATGTGGCTAGAGAATGTGGAACTGTGAGATGTTACAATTATGGAGAAATTGGCCACATGAGCAGGGATTGCAAGCCGAGAGCGGAAGGTTCGGGAACGAAGAAGATTGGAGGAAGCTCCGGTACAAGGAAGGGGAACAGAGGGTGAAGGCTAGAGCCTTCGCTATGACCGGGAAGAGGCTAGGTCAGACTCCGAAGTAACATCAGGTACGTTCATGCAAGTTTAGATTATTGCATCTATGCTTTAATTGTGACGCTAGTAGTAGTTTTGTTGCCGCTATTTTCTGTGATGTTGCATGTTAGGGGTAGGAAGATTGATGAGCCCTTCGATGTAAGAATTGCTATTAGTAAGTCTACCAGGTTACCTAATGCCCTAGAGGATTGCGCGATAGAATTGAGAGAGATCACTTGTTCCTGCTAGGCTATTCAAGACAGACATAGGTAGGTAGACAGGCATCTTCGGGTGTGTTGATCAGTAGTCTATGACTCAAACCCCAAGTGTTGCAAAAAGATGGATTGCTCAACCATGCACGACCAGAGTTTGGTGACGACCTACGATAATGAAGTATGAGGAAGGCTTCGACCAGGAGAGCAGATTGCTTGATTTGAAATCAAGTAAAGCTAATATTAAAGTGTAGAGGGTCATTCCTAGTTGTTGCTCAAGTAGGAGAAGTGACACATCGAATGGAGCCACCCGATGAGTTAAGTGGAATTCATCTGATGTTTCATGCATCTCGTCTAAGAAAGAGCTCAACCGATAAGGATATGATCCTGCTACTAGAGAATACTGGGATGGACAGAGTATCCAACCACGAGGAGAAACTGGTGACCATTGTAACATCTCGTATTTTTTTTGTTAATTAAAAGATAATCTTCGTTTATTCTTATAAGGGTCATTATTGACAATTATGGAACTCATGTGTTATTTATGATTATTCTTTTTTAGCATCACTAACTTTTAATTATGAAAGTTAAAAATAAAAATATCAAATAATATTAATCATGTTAATATTAATAGTAGTAATCATAATACAAGTTATAATAATAATACTAATAACTATAATAATAATAATAATAATAATAATAATAATAGCTAAAAGTAATAAGTTAGTTAAACTTTAAACCTAAATTAATTTCAGGGGGTATTTATGTAATTTATGAAAATTAAATTTTTAAAAGTTTTTAACATGATATAACAAAACCTAAACCACGGGGGCCAAAGTGCAAAAATTTAACCCAAACCCCACCCCGTCTTTCCGGTCACCGGCCGGCAAGCCCGGCACGGCTCCGGCGAGCCCTAGAACACCAAAACCATTTGTTTTGGTAACCCAAAACCGTTTCGAATCGTTTCGTATACGTGATTCGAACTTGAATGCATCCAATAGTTGAGGGTAAACATCGGTCACCACTCCATTCGAAGGTATAACCGAAGCACGTTAAGATCCATAACCGTTTGAGCATTAAACTCCAATCATAACCCAATTAACTAAACCTAATCGAACGTTTATCTAACTCTAATCAATTGCAATCATCAATTTCACCTGAAATAAACATAAACATCTCATTTGATTCTCTTTGTTTATCACGAACTGCAACATACTCGAACGCTATCTTCTGAACATCAAGATTTGAAATTGATAAGGGGCTTTGGATCTAGTTTGTCATACGAAGCTATACACAAGGTTAATTGAGTTATCATCAACGTTTACATCGATTTCGCATCTCCTTCGACCACGACTTGCTCATCGTTGGGTCCACCTTCAATTCGAACCTATTCGGGTAAATTACATACATGTATATGCTCGATTAAGCATGGGGAACAATAGCCCCATGATTACAGGCTCTTACATTAACGAATTCAGGTTTAATTTTGGGGATTGTGAAATTAGGGTTCATAAGGAATTGGGGTTCATAAGGAATTGGGGTTTTCTTTTCGTTTATGTTTTTAAACTTTCAGAACCAAGATGTACCGCGGCTGAAGCCTTGGTTCACTGGTTAAGACATTGCCTTGTTAAGCATGAGGTCCCGGGTTCGAACCCGGGCACCCTCATGTTTTATTTTTTAAAGGTTTTAGCATAATAAACTAACTCAAGAAAATTTTAAAATGTATAAAAATTATTTTTATATATTCCAAATATTTTCAAAAGCTTCCAAATATTTTCTATAATCTTTCTAAGTTTACATAAAAATATTTTATTTATAAAACATTTTAGCAAAGCTTGTTTGAATAATTTTCTTATAAAATGGATTTTAATAATAATTAATAAATTATTGTTGGTCTAAACGTTTCTTTTTACATAATATTGTTTATATTATGATTATTTCAATAATTACTCAATATTATATTTAAACTTTTGTAATTATTATAGACGATTCAATTTCACTTTCTCTATATTTAAACATATAAATAATATACTTTTGTATTTAAAGTATTTATAAAAATTCTCAAATACCCAAATTGAACTTTAGTCCTCGTTAATTCATTAAAACTTATTATTAAATTTAAATCTTATAATATATATATATTGTAACACCCGGATATTTACTATTTTGAAGCCGGTGGCGAAAGAAAAAAAAATAAAGTCCAAAAGTCGAGGGATCAAACTCGCCAACGAAGAAAAGTTGGGAAAATGTGGTGATATATGTAGGGAGAGGGCAGCCCACTCTCCCCACACCCACATTCCAGTTTCATAAAGAGAAGAATAGAGAAGAAGAGAAAAAGAGGAAAAGTGCCGGTTCGGATCGGTTTGGGTCGCCAAAATCGTCGTGAAGCAAGCCGAATCGAAGCTCTTGTCGTTGTGCTCGTTTAGGTGAGTTCTAGAACCCCTCTTTTACATGTTTTTGAATGATTTTGGGGCTGGAACACATCTGAAAACCCTTTTTCGCGTTTTTGGGTGAAGACCCATATGTATGCGTGTATGTATGCGTAGGACCCGTTTGGGGCTTGATTTCTTGCTTGGTTGTGCTTGATTAATGTTATGGTATGCATCCCTAAGGTTTAGGATGGTTGATTTAGGCTTAAAATGGGTTTAGATGAGTTTGGAGGCCGAAAACCCTCGGCTGCAGTCGGGTTGAACTGCATTCTGCATCAGTTAGGGCTAGGCGACCGACTGGAGGCCGAATGGAGGCCATACGGCCGATTAGGCTGCGATTGGGGTTCATTCGCACGACTGGAGGGCCAGTCGCATGGGGGTCATGCGACTGAAGGTTCATTCGCACGACTGAAGGTCCAGTCGCATAGGTGTTCATCCGCATTGTCTATTCGCACGACTGGATGTTCATTCGCATAGGTGTTCATCCGTATTAGTTCAATCGCATGATGTTCAGTCGCATGGAGGCCATGTGACTGAAGGGTGTCCATACGCCCGAATAGGGCTGTTGAACCCGAGGAAGGTGTAGATTGACTTCTGACTTTCGGGGGAAAATGCAGGTGTAAGTTTTGATATAAAGGTTCCCATAAGGGTTTGTAAGATGACGCTTGAGGTCTTAGAAAGCATGTTGGGCATGATGAGGGTGATGATGTTGCATGTTGTGTTTGTATGATGTTGCCCTGTATGATGTGATGTTGATGCATGTTTATGTTCCTTAGTGTGATGTATATATCTTTCCTATGGCTTTACCTGTTATGATGAATGAACGAAGTATTATGTAACGTAAAGTGAAAGATAAAGAAAGAGGAACATGATGAATGAATGCATGTATTAATGAACGAATGAAACGTCTTGCACACATCGGATAACGGGTCCTTCTTGGTGATTAACCCTGAATGTAGAACCTCTACCGCTCACCCCTAGTACTGTGGCATACGTTTAGCTGTTCATTTGTTGACTTCGGCCCAGTAGCTAAGACTGATGGTTACTCCTAGTACCGTGGCATACGTTTAGCTGTTCATTTGTTGACTTCGGCCCGGTAGCTACGACTAACCGGGGTGTAGCACATGGTATTGGTATGGATGATGTCCGATGCGCAAGTAAGGTAATGAAAGAACGAATGAACGAATGAAGAAGATAATAATGATATTATCTATGTGTACGTACGATGTGTGATCATGTAAAAGTAACGAACGGTTTTATATGAAAGTAAAGTATGTTTTATTTATAAAACTAGAACTCACTCAGCAATGCTGACTTTGATGTGTTTCCAGTTGGCAGGTACGATTGCTGAGGATGGCACGGGCGACTACTCAGCTCTTTTGGGATGGCATTCTTTTGATTAATGCTTTTGCATTGTAATGCGAACAAACTATTTTTGTAATGAATGTTGTATTAGTTTGCAAAAGCATTTACATGAAAATGAAAGTTTGTTTTAGTTTTCCGCTGCGATTTATTAAATACAAACGTAATTATATGATTTACGTGCGATGAGAACCCAGCTGTAAACGTCCCGAGAACGGGGCCTTACAAATTGGTATCAGAGCCAAAGTTTAAGTGAAATGGGTAAAATTTCAAAATAAACCATCAGTCTTAGCTACTGGTGGGACAACATTGTCCAAGCTGAGGGTAGTAGGGCCATTGGGAAAATGAAATGGCCTGAGCTGAGAAGGTTGGTGATTGAGGAATTTTGTCCTTATCGGGAAATGGATAAGTTGGAAAAGGAGTTTTTACAGTTGGAGGCTGGAACCATGACACACCAGCAGTATACCACCAAGTTTAATGAAATGGCACGGCTTGTGCCTGATCAGGTGACGCCTCTGTCTTGGAAAATCAAGAGGTACATCCAGGGTTTACTGATGGATGTTCGCCGGCATATGATCGCCGCCCGCCAAGCACGTTTAGGTCGGCGGTTGATTTGGCAGGGAGGCTGTATGATGAGCGGGAGGTGGTGGTGACTGAAGCAAGTAAGAAGGGTGGTGGTGATCGGAACTGGAACGGGAAACGGTTCGGTCGGGGTGATGCCCCGATGGGTAACAAAAAGGCACGGGTGGATGAACGTCGTGTGTCACATCAAGTGCGGGGTCGAAAAGGTGTGGCAAGTGTGGAAGGGAGCACGGCGGGGAATGTAGGTTTGGGTCAAACTTGTGCTTCAAGTGTGGGAAGACGGGGCATATGGCGAAGGATTGCCTGTCGGGCAAATGTTTTAACTATGGGGAAACTGGTCATATGAGCAGAGATTGTAAGAAGTCGAGGACTGAGGGTTCAGGGGTGAAGAAGACGGGAAGTGATGGACCGAGGGAGAGCGCCAGGGCGTTCACCATGACACAGGAGGAGGCTAGGACGGACCCTGACGTTGTGTCCGGTACGTTTCTAGTGAACCAGACTTTAGCTTCTGTGTTATTTGATTCTGGTGCTAGTAGGAGTTTTATTTCTGCTGCTTTCTGTGCTAAGCTGCCTGTTAGTAGTAGACGTGTTGATGCGCCCTTTGATGTAGAAACTGTCATAGGTAAGTCTACCAGGATTTTTGAGATGATAGAGAATTGTGAAGTGGAACTTGAGGGTCATAGGTTCCTGTTAGACCGTTCGTGATGACCTTGGGTGGTTTCGATTTGGTTCTCGGGATGGATTGGTTGGCGGATTTCGAGGCGAACATTGTGTGTCGCAAGAAGATGGTTCGGTTGATAGCGCCTGATGGAAGTTTGGTAACGGTTTATGGTGATCAGGTTACTACGATCCCGAAGGTGATCTCAATGGCGGTGGCGGGAAAGTGTATGAGGCGTGGATGTAGCGCCTACTTGGCTTATGTAAAGGATGTAGAGGCACTAACACCACAACTGTCTGATGTACCGGTTGTGTGTGACTTTCCAGACGCGTTCCTAGAAGACTTATCCGGAGTGCCACCTGACAAAGAGATTGAATTTCAGATTGATCTGATACCGGGTGCCCAACCTGTTGCCAAGGCACCATATCGGTTGGCTCCAACCAAGATGAAAGAGTTGATGGAGCAGTTGCGAGAGCTGCTTGATAAGGGGTTCATTAGACCTAGTATCTCTCCTTGGGGTGCTCCGGTCCTATTTGTAAAGAAGAAGGATGGTAGTATGAGGATGTGCATTGACTACCGCGAACTGAACAAGTTGACAGTGAAGAACCGCTACCCCTTACCGAGGATAGATGATTTGTTCGATCAGCTTCAGGGTGCCAGTTGGTTCTCGAGGATAGATCTTCGATCTGGTTATCATCAGTTGAAGGTGAAGGAGCAAGATATCCCTAAAACAGCTTTCCATACGCGCTATGGTCATTACGAGTTTCTTGTCATGTCCTTTGGTTTGACCAACGCGCCAACTGCTTTTATGGATCTGATGAACCGTGTGTGTCGACCTATGTTGGATAAATCAGTGATTGTGTTTATTGATGATATCCTGATTTATTCGAAGAGCAAGATTGAGCATGCCGGTCACATTCGGGAGGTTCTAGAGACGTTGAGAAGGGAGAAATTGTATGCTAAATTCTCCAAGTGCGCGTTCTGGTTGCGCGAAGTTCAGTTTTTGGGTCATGTGGTGAATCCTGACGGGATTATGGTTGACCCGGCGAAGGTGGAGGCGGTTATGCAATGGAAGTCACCAAAGACGCCATCCGAGATCCGTAGTTTCTTGGGCTTGGCGGGCTACTATAGAAGATTCATCCAAGACTTCTCTAAGATTGCTTCTCCACTAACTAAGTTGACCCGAAAGGATGTGAAGTTTGTATGGGGTCAAGCTCAAGAGAAGGCGTTCGAAGAGCTGAAAGCAAGACTGACTCAAGCTCCTGTTCTGTCATTACCCGATGGAAGCGAAGATCTGGTGGTTTATTCTGATGCTTCCTACTCAGGGTTGGGGTGTGTGTTAATGCAGAGAGGGAAGGATATAGCCTATGCATCCCGACAATTGAAAGTCCATGTGGTTAATTATCCCACTCATGACTTGGAGCTAGCAGCCGTGGTCTTTGCACTAAAGATTTGGAGGCACTATCTCTACGGGACGAAGTGCACCATATTCACCGATCATAAGAGCTTGAAGTACTTCTTCGAGCAAAAGGATCTGAACATGAGGCAGAGGAGATGGTTGGAACTTATAAAGGATTATGATTGCGAGATCCATTACCATCCAGGCAAAGCTAATGTGATGGTGGATGCCCTTAGCCGGAAGGAAAGGCCCGAACCGATTCGGGTGAAAGCTTATCAATTAATCATGACCTCCGATGTGATGAAGCAAGTTAAGGAGTTTCAAGATGAGGCATTGAAGGAAGATCACCTTAACTCGGAAAGAATGAGAGGTCTGGTTGGGGAATTGGGTGAAAACACACTCGGTGTTAGAAATCGATTCGGTCGTGTGTGGATTCCTCATTTTGGGGATCTATGGGTGAAGATAATGGATGAAGCCCACAAGACTCGATACTCCATTCGTCCTGGTGCCACGAAAATGTACCATGACATGAAGAAAGATTATTGGTGGCCGGGTATGAAGCGTGACATGGTGGAGTATGTGAGTAAGTGCCTTACTTGCTTACAGGTGAAGGCAGAGCATCAAAAGCCGTATGGGAAGATACAACCTTTGGATATACCGGAATGGAAGTGGGAGCACATCACCATGGATTTCATTACAAAGCTACCGTGTACCCCTAAAGGGTATGATGCCATATGGGTGATAGTTGATCGTTTGACGAAGAGTGCTCACTTTCTACCAATCCGCGAGACGTATTCATTTGAGAGGTTGGCCGAACTGTTCATCAAGGAAATTGTAACTCGTCATGGTGTGCCGGTGTCTATTGTGTCTGATCGTGACACTCGGTTTACATCTAAATTTTGGAAGAAATTCCACGACGCTATGGGGACGAGGTTACATATTAGCACGGCTTATCATCCCCAGACTGATGGTCAGTCAAAAAGGACCATTCAGACACTGGAAGACATGCTCCGGGCATGTGTGATCGATTTTGGTGGAAGTTGGGATGACCACTTACCGTTAGCCGAATTCTCATACAACAACAGCTATCATGCAAGTATTGGTATGCCACCATATGAGATGGTATACGGTAGGAGATGCAGAACACCCGTTTGTTGGGGAGACATTGGTCAAAAGGAATTGGGGAGCGTCGAGGTAATCGAGGCTACGACTGAGAAGCTTGAAAAGATTAAAGCCTTCATGAAAGCAGCCAAAGATAGACAGAATTCGTATGCCGATAAGCGACGTAGGCCAATTGAGTTCCAGGGGGGTGACCGGGTTATGTTGAAGGTCTCACCCTGGAAGGGTATTATCAGATTCAGAAAGCGGGGCAAGTTGAACCCAAGATATATAGGCCCTTTCCGAATCATTGCTCGAGTAGGGGAGGTGGCCTATAGATTGGAGTTGCCAGATGAGTTAAGTGGGATTCACCCGACATTCCATGTATCTCATCTGAGAAAGTGTATAGCTGATGAAGACATGATTGTTCCATTGGAAGATATCGAAGTAGATGAACGGCTCAATTATGTGGAGCAACCAGTGGCAATCATCGACCGAAAGGAGAAAAGGCTAAGGAATAAAGTGGTTCCTCTGGTGCGTGTACAGTGGAAGCACAGGAAGGGATCTGAGTCAACGTGGGAGACTGAAGAAGAAATGAGACAGCATTATCCACGTTTGTTCGACGAATAACAGGTTTCGGGGACGAAACCTATTTAAGGGGGGTGGACTTGTAACACCCGGATATTTACTATTTTGAAGCCGGTGGCGAAAGAAAAAAAAATAAAGTCCAAAAGTCGAGGGACCAAACTCGCCAACGAAGAAAAGTTGGGAAAATGTGGTGATATATGTAGGGAGAGGGCAGCCCACTCTCCCCACACCCACATTTCAGTTTCATAAAGAGAAGAATAGAGAAAGAAGAGAAAAAGAGGAAAAGTGCCGGTTCGGATCGGTTCAGGTCGCCAAAATCGTCGTGAAGCAAGCCGAATCGAAGTTCTTGTCGTTGTGCTCGTTTATGTGAGTTCTAGGACCCCTCTTTTACATGTTTTTGAATGATTTTGGGGCTGGAACACATCTGAAAACCCTTTTTCGCATTTTTGGGTGAAGACCCATATGTATGCGTGTATGTATGCGTAGGACCCGTTTGGGGCTTGATTTCTTGCTTGGTTGTGCTTGATTAATGTTATGGTATGCATACCTAAGGTTTAGGATGGTCTATTTAGGCTTAAAATGGGTTTAGATGAGTTTGGAGGCCGAAAACCCTCGGCTGCAGTCGGGTTGAACTGCATTCTGCATCAGTTAGGGCTAGGCGACCGACTGGAGGCCGAATGGAGGCCATACGGCCGATTAGGGTGCGATTGGGGTTCATTCGCACGAATGGAGGGCCAGTCGCATGGGGTTCATGCGACTGAAGGTTCATTCGCACGACTGAAGGTCCAGTCGCATAGGTGTTCATCTGCATTGTCTATTCGCACGACTGGATGTTCATTCGCATAGGTGTTCATCCGTATTAGTTCAATCGCATGATGTTCAGTCGCATGGAGGCCATGCGACTGAAGGGTGTCCATACGCCCGAATAGGGCTGTTGAACCCGAGGAAGGTGTAGATTGACTTCTGACTTTCGGGGGAAAGTGCAGGTGTAAGTTTTGATGTAAAGGTTCCCATAAGGGTTTGTAAGATGACGCTTGAGGTCTTAGAAATCATGTTGGGCATGATGAGGGTGATGATGTTGCATGTTGTGTTTGTATGATGTTGCCCTGTATGATGTGATGTTGATGCATGTTTATGTTCCTTAGTGTGATGTATAATATCTTTCCTATGGCTTTACCTGTTATGATGAATGAACGAAGTATTATGTAACGTAAAGTGAAAGATAAAGAAAGAGGAACATGATGAATGAATGCATGTATTAATGAACGAATGAAACGTCTTGCACACATCGGATAACGGGTCCTTCTTGGTGATTGACCCTGAATGTAGAACCTCTACCGCTCACCCCTAGTACTGTGGCATACGTTTAGCTGTTCATTTGTTGACTTCGGCCCAGTAGCTAAGACTGATGGTTACTCCTAGTACCGTGGCATACGTTTAGCTGTTCATTTGTTGACTTCGGCCCGGTAGCTACGACTAACCGGGGTGTAGCACATGGTATTGGTATGGATGATGTCCGATGCGCAAGTAAGGTAATGAAAGAACGAATGAACGAATGAAGAAGATAATAATGATATTATCTATGTGTACGTACGATGTGTGATCATGTAAAAGTAACGAACGGTTTTTATGAAAGTAAAGTATGTTTTATTTATAAAACTAGAACTCACTCAGCAACGCTGACTTTGATGTGTTTCCAGTTGGCAGGTAACGATTGCTGAGGATGGCACGGCGACTACTCAGCTCTTTTGGGATGGCATTCTTTTGATTAATGTTTTTGCATTGTAATGCGAACAAACTATTTTTGTAATGAATGTTGTATTAGTTTGCAAAAGCATTTACATGGAAATGAAAGTTTGTTTTAGTTTTTCGCTGCGATTTATTAAATACAAACGTAATTATATGATTTACGTGCGATGAGAACCCAGCTGTAAGCGTCCCGGAACGGGGCCTTACATATATATATATATATATATATATATATATATATATATATATATATATATATATATATATATATATATATATATATATATATATATATATATATATATATTATATATATATATATATATTTAGGTGCCTTGTGACGTTTTATCTTGGAACGACGTTTACTTTTCTTAAATAATCTCCATTATATACTTATTGCCATGTGAGTTTCTTAGCCCCTTTTTATATTTTTCATACTATTTTGGGGTGAACCATGATACTTATACATAACACACTCGTAAACGTTTAGACTTGTAAAGCACTTGCAATTCATATTTATATTTTGTCATGGTTATTTGTGTGTTGTAAGTGTATATATGAGATACATAGTTGTTTACAATCATTAACTATTGCTAGCTTGGCGACATCTTAAATCTTTGGGCCTGACAAGCCTATTTGGTGCTAAAGTCGATGTATTGCTGACTCCTGATGACGTATGCTTGTTCATCATGGGAATCAAATACACTTAGCCAATCTTTTATACTTGTAATCAAGTCGAGGTTTGGTTGTAACGATATGTGTTCTATAACCTTACTTGCTTATGACTTATGACATGAATTGCTACTTGTAACTTTATCATATTATGTATGAAAGCTTAGAAACTCACCAACTATTTATAGTTGACCTTTTATTTTTATCATGTTTCAGGAAATCCCCAAGTTTAAAGTGGTCTATTGAAGCTTGCACTAAAACTAGGACTTGGACCTAGTTTAATAAGTAAAATATTTATGTAATGTTTTGTTTAGTTTGAAACTTATTTCTTGTTGGAAACTTATGTTTTTTATGCCCTTTGAAACTTTTAATTTTAATATTTACATTTAAATATAGCGTTATGTGGTAGTGAACAATCTTAACCCTCACATCTCGACGTTTCTGTAACATCTTGTGATTTTGGGTTAATTTAAAGTTAGCCTTGTTAAATTCTTGCGTGGGCTAATTGTGTTAGTTATGAAAATTATGAGCTACTTATGAGTATTACCTTATTTGCTCTTTAAATTTGTAAGGTTAATGATTATATAATAATAATATAATAATAATAACAATTATAAGAGTAATAATAATTATGTTACTAATAAAAATAATAATAATAATAATAATAATAATGATGATAATAATAATAATAATTAGAACTTTAAAGGTGAAATGAAATTTTCTAAACTTGAAAATGTTTAAGCATTAAACTTAGTTTAAGTTCAAGGGGCCTCTTTGTCAATTTAGAAATTGTGAAAATAAAAGTTGGGGCACGAAATAACAACTTTAAAACTACAAGGACCATTTGTGCAAAACCAAGTTAAACCTTCCCCCTCCCTAAGACGTGTTTCCGGCCAGAAATCCGGCCGAGCTCCGGCGAGCTCCGGCGACGGCCAAACACTCAAAATTATTTGTTTTCGAAACCAAAAATCGACCCAAATCGTTTCGCATGCACGTTTCGAACTTGATTACACGATTAAATTGCGTTTAAACATCGGTTTCGACCTTAATCAATCGCATAACCGAAATACATTAAAGCATATGGCCGTTCGAGCATTTACACATCATAATAGTCCAATTAAACTAACCTAAACGGTCATTTATCAATCCGTAATCGAATACAACACTCAATTGCACCTGAATCAAACAAAATCATCAAATCCCGTCGACATCTCGCATCGCGACCCGCATTTAGTCGAGCACTATCATCAGGGTTTCAAAACTCGAATTAAACAGAGGGCTTTTCATCTTAGTGATCAATTGAAGCTTTCTGTGAAACGAATTTGGGTTTCATCGTCGTTTGTAACCTGAACGAATCGCAACACAGTCGCGACTGTTCTTCGAGTGTTCATCATCGAACCGTGCAAAATTCGGGTAATTGAACGTACATACATGCTCGATTTCTGTTGGGGAACAAAAGCCCTAACATTAATTCGATTAACAACTTTGATTTGGGGGTCAATTTGAATCCAATCGAAATTAGGGTTCTTGGATTTGGGAGTGTTCGGTCGATTAAAGATAAAACAAATTGGAACCGAGTTATACCGCGGCTGAGAGCCTTGGTTCACCGGTTCACACTCCACATTCCAACTTAGAGGTCCCGGGTTCGAACCCGGCACCCTCAACATTTTTTTTTTAGGCTTTTTCAGCCTTTAAAAAATATTGAAAATCTTTTGAAAATTATAAAAAGTAGTTTTGTAAACTTTATAAATTTTTAAAGTCATTCTACCATTTTCTACAATTACCTTAACAATTTTCTTATAAAATAAAAATTTAACAAATATTTTTCTAGTTAACCATGTAAAAATAAACTCTATATAATATTTTTCTTTGAAATTATTTAATGATTATTTGGACACTAAACATTTTATATTTATAGATCAATCGTGGCTACTATAGAAAATTATATATTTTATAAGTTAATTTTTTAAAAAAAAAAAATGTTATAAAGGCTTTTATTTCTTTAAAACTCCTTACATGATATTTTCTTGGACTAAAAAAAATATATATATATATGATTTCGCTAACCAACGTCATCAAATTATTAAGACCCTCAAATACCAAATTGAAACCCTAGTCTCGTTTAAACCGTTAAATAGATTATTAAATTGTAACCTTGTAAATATATATTTTATTTTAGGTGCATTGTGAAAGATTACGTTGAATCGTTGCTTATTATTATTCATATTAATCATCAAATATATACTATTTGATCAAGTGAGTATTCTATACCCCTTTTTCCTATTTTCACACTTTGGGGTGAAACATGTTAACTTATACTATTGCACTCATAGACTTATTGAGACTTGTAAACTTTATGGCAATCCATCATGTTAAGTTGTGGTTAGTTGAACTTTTGTGATCACCATGTTATGGCGTTATATGTGCAATCATTAACTATTGCTAGCCCAGCGAAGTCATAGATCTGTGGGTAAGACAAGCCTGCTTGGTTGATCCAAGTACACTTAGCTGATCGTATATACTTTTAACGTTTGAGACTTGTAAAACATTGTCAAGGTTTGATTGTTGCATGGACCATAGCATCCCTAATCACTATATTCACTAACTTATGACTTGAATTGCCATCTTTTATATACTTATGTATTGAAAACTATGGAATGCTCACCAACATTTTTATGTTGACATTTTTATTTTTAACATGTTTCAGGTAATGCCCAAGTTTGATTATCTACACTTTGAAGCTTGCACATCTAGGAAGGGACCTAGAATAATAATTAGATTGAATGATAAACTGCATTCTATGTTATGCTTATTTTGCCTTTGAAACTATTGATTGTAATGTGACAATTTAAACTTATGTTAAAACTTTATTTGCTTTTCTTAATTAGCATTATGTGGCTATGAACGATCTTAACTCTCACTCCTCGACGTTTCCGCCGTCAAGGTTGGGGTGTGACAGATTGGTATCAGAGCCCATAACTATAGGGATCTAGGTTATTAGAAATGGTGACCTAGGCTATAGTATGCATGAACCTTATAGAATTATATTTCTATCTTGTAAATCATATACTTTTCATGCTACATAATGCTATGCCCCTTACGTGCAATTTGATGCCTTAGCATAGGATTGCCTAACCATTGTTATTTGTCTCCCTAAACTTAACTTTGACTCTTTGACTCCCCCGAACGTGAACTCTCTTAATCTTATTCTTGTCGACGCGTGGAATATTATGCTTATTTTATGACTTGGATCTTTAGACGTTATGTCTAATCTATATAAATCCCATCAAGGTTTTGATTCTATGAACCTAAGAAATATTGTGTGACACATAGACACCTGTATCCTGGTTTTCCTGGCAAAAGGCCCTCGGGCTAAGGCAAGCATATCGCATAAATCCTACGGGACTAGTTATGCTTACCTGGGGATTTCTGGATGAGTGATAAACTATGGTCAACATACACAAATTTCTAAGGTAAATGGGTCAATTCACCTTGACGTGTCAACGTTTTCAAATGGTAATGCGTTACCAAATGGAAACATCCCGTGTACCTTAAAAACTCTTAGCTTATCTTTGTTAAACTACTATCCTCTGTTATCCCCGCTCCTGTAACTAACTCATTTTGTATATCCAGCATGTCTCGTCACCATGGAAAGCGTGGAAGTTCCGACCGTAAGCTGGCTGCCATGATTGCACGACAAATGGCTGCCGTTCTCCCGACGATGGTTGCTGAACTTAATAGCACACTAATGGCTAATAGCAACAACAATACCAATGGGAACAATAGTGGTGCTAATGGAGACAATAGCAACAATCAAAATGGGAATGATCAACACGGGAACAATCGTACTTGCACTTTCAAACACTTCAACTCGTGCAAACCCACTGGTTTTAGTGGAAAAGAAGGAGCCACGGGACTTCTCGAGTGGTTTGAAGGTATGGAAAACACATTTATTATTAGCGAGTGCCCCGATGAGCTCAAGGTTCGCTATGCCACAAGTGTTCTTCAACAACGAGCGCTAACTTGGTGGAATAGTGAAAAGAGAAACCGGGGATCTGAGGTTGCAATGGCGATGCCCTGGGAGGAATTCAAAGATATTATGATCCAAAAGTTCTGCCCAAGAAGCGAGTTACAAAAGCTGGAGGAGGAATTCTGGAACCTTAAACAAGATGGTGGGAATCACTTGGCTTATTCCACCCGACATCATGAGTTGAGTATGCTTCTACCACACATGGTGGACACCGTGCCCCGTAACATCGAGAAATTTATCAAGGGGGTGCCACCTCAAATTCAAGATGCTGTGGTGGGTAGTAGGCCCACAACTTTGGAGGAAGCGATTACTATCACTGCACAGCTCACCGAGAATCATATAAGAGCTGGCACGATGTCGGCAAAGGGTTCCAAGGCTATGGTGAAGGTGACACCCGAGGCAACAAAGGAGGTAAAGGCCGAGTCATCTTCTCAAAACAAGAAGCGTAAGTTCATCCCGACACGCAACTATGCCATGACCGCTCCTAATACTCCTCAAAAACAAATGATGGTTGCGAATCAAGCTCCCATGGCTAAGGTTTATGCTGGTCCACATCCTATGTGTAACACGTGCAAGTACCACCATGCAAGCAACATTCCATGTCGAGTCTGCTCTCTGTGTGGAAAGTATGGTCATTTAGTGGCTACTTGTCTTCGTGCGCCAAACAACACTGCCATGCTTACCAACCGAACCTGCTACAACTGTGGCGAGGCTGGTCATATTCGCCCTCAATGTCCTCGCAATGCGGGAACTGTGCCATCGGCTCGTGGAAGGGCTTTCAACATCAACGCCAACCAAGCGCAAGCCAACAACGACGTGGTGAATGGTACGCCGTTAAATTTCTTCTAGTCCTTTTTCTTGTCTTGCAAAATTTCCTATCTATATTCATCATATCAATAATAGGTTGTTACCAAACAGGTATGTATCTCGTAAATAACATTATGCATCTGTATTGTTTGATTCGGGTGCCGATAGGAGTTTCGTGTCCCTGGAATTCGAGTTTTACTTTCTAAACCGCGCGTCAATCTAGAAAGATCTTTCACTGTCGAAATCGCCGACGGAAAATCTATTGTCGTGGACGTCGTACTACACGACTGCACCTTGAGTCTTAACGAACACGAGTTCTCCGTCGACCTTATTCCTATGCAATTGGGAAGCTTTGATGTTATCATTGGCATGGATTGGTTAGCCAAACATCGTGCGGAAATTCTATGTTTTGAGAAGTGTATCCGAATTCCTTTACCTACTGGAGATACTTTGAAGGTCTTTGGGGAGAAATCATCCCAAAGACTCAAACTCATGTCTTGTACCAAGGCTCGCAAGTGCTTAAGTAAAAACTACATGGCTTTCATGGCATATGTAGTTCATACGAAAGCCAAGGGTAAGGAGTTGAAAGACATCCCTGTTGTGCGAGACTTTCCCGAGGTTTTTCCCGAGGATCTTAAGGGTTACCTCCCATACGAGAAGTTGAGTTCAAGATTGACTTAATCCCTGGCGCAAACCCTGTGGCTAAATCACCTTATCGTCTTGCACCGTCTGAAATGCAAGAATTAGCTAGTCAATTGCAAGAGTTGACCGATAAGGGTTTCATTCGCCCTAGCTCATCACCGTGGGGTGCACCTGTACTGTTTGTGAAGAAGAAGGATGGTTCATTTCGTATGTGCATCGACTACCGGGAACTCAACAAGCTTACTATTAAAAACCGATACCCTCTTCCCCGAATCGATGATCTCTTCGACCAACTTCAAGGGGCAACTCAATTCTCAAAGATCGATCTACGCTCTGGGTATCATCAACTACGTGTTCACAATGATGACATTCCAAAGACCGCTTTTCGTACTCGATATGGGCACTACGAGTTCATGGTTATGCCTTTTCGTTTGACCAATGCACCTGCCGTGTTCATGGATCTCATGAATCGAGTATGTAAACCGTATTTGGATAAATTCGTAATCGTGTTCATTGATGACATTCTTATCTATTCTAAGACGAGAGTCGATCACGAGACACACTTGCGACAAGTTCTTGAACTTTTGAAGAAGGAGCAATTGTACGCTAAGCTTTCCAAGTGTGAATTTTGGTTAGAAGAAGTTCAATTCTTAGGACATGTGGTGAATAGCCAAGGTATTCACGTTGACCCTACCAAGATTGAAGCGGTGAAGAATTGGTGCATTCCCACAACCCCAACCGAGGTTCGTTCTTTTCTGGGTTTAGCGGGATACTACCGTAGGTTCATAGCAAATTTCTCGAAGATTGCTAAACCATTAACGGCACTAACCAAAAGAATCGACTTTTTGAATGGGGACCCGAGCAAGAAGAGGCTTTCGAGACATTGAAACGCAAGTTGTGTAATGCTCCTATTCTCACACTACCCGATGGAAACGACGACTTTACCGTATATTGTGATGCTTCTAATCAAGGGCTGGGTTGTGTTCTCATGCAACGGGGCAAAGTTATAGCATACGCGTCAAGACAATTGAAGGTGCATGAAGTTAACTACACAACGCATGATCTTGAACTTGGTGCGGTGGTTTTTGCATTGAAGATTTGGCGACACTACTTATATGGGACGCAATGTATAGTCTACACCGATCATAAGAGTCTCCAACACGTGTTCAATCAAAAGGACCTCAACATGAGACAAAGACGATGGATCGAGCTAATTAGCGACTACGACTGCGACATTCGCTACCATCCTGGCAAGGCGAATGTTGTAGCCGACGCGCTAAGTCGCAAGGTTCACAATAAGACTGTCTCGCTTCAAGAGATTCGAGATCGAAGGCAATGGTTTGATACGCTAGGAGAATTTGATACCGAGATCCATGTGGATGTCAACGAGGCTACTATCATGCTCCAAAACATAAGGATCGATAGTGACCTCGAGTTATGCATTCGCGAGGCTCAACAAGCGGCGTTAACCGACGAAGGAAAGGATGAAGATTTGATGTCTAACGTTCGGTCACAACTGGAGACAAAACCGAACGGCATGTGGTACTTCTTGAATCGACTTTGGATCCCGAATCGTGACAACCTTCGGCACTTCATTATGAACGAAGCTCATCAAACCCGATATTCTGTTCATCCTGGCTCCGATAAGATGTACATGGACCTGCGTGGTCAATATTGGTGGCCTGGAATGAAGAAAGATATCGCATCTTATGTTTCTAAGTGTCTCACGTGTGCAAGGGTTAAAGCCGAGCATCAACGACCAAGTGGTTTACTTGAGCAACCTGAAATTCCTATGTGGAAATGGAACATATATCCATGGATTTCATAACCAAGTTACCTCGTACACCTCGTGGTCATGATAGCATTTGGGTCATCGTTGACCGTTTGACCAAGACAGCACATTTCATACCATACGAGACACGTACAAGGTTTCGAGGCTAGCCCGAATCTATGTTGATGAAATTGTGAGTCGTCATGGCGTGCCTTACACATCATTTCTGATCGAGATGCTCGTTTCACTTCACACTTCTGGTCTTCGATGCAAGAGCTTTTGGGAACTCAATTGGATTTAAGTACGGCTTACCATCCTCAAACCGATGGTCAAACCGAACGAACAATCCAAACCCTCGAGGATCTGTTACGACTTTGTGTCCTTGATTTTGGTGGTGATTGGGATACGCATTTACCGCTCGCGGAATTTTCGTATAACAATAGTTATCACTCAAGTATCAAAATGGCACCATTCGAGGCTTTGTATGGCCGTAAATGTCGTTCCCCATCTGTTGGACTGACATTGGGGAAAATATTATCACTGGGCCGGAACTTATTCAAGAAACGACCGACAAAATTTCCAAAATACGAAATAATCTTGAGGTGGCTAGAAGTCGCCAAAAGAGTTATGCCGACAAAAGACGCAAACCATTGGAGTTTCAAGTCGACGACATGGTTCTTCTTAAAGTCTCTCCATGGAAGGGTGTTGTACGTTTTGGGAAGAAGGGTAAGTTAGCCCCACGCTTTGTAGGACCTTTCAAGATTTTGAAAAGAATTGGGAAAGTGGCTTACAAATTGGAGTTACCTTCTGAACTTAGCGGAGTTCATCCTGTCTTTCATGTCTCAAACCTGAGGAAGTGCTTGACTGATGAAAATTTGCATGTCCCACTAGAGGAAATTCAAGTTGATGTGTCATTGCACTTTGTTGAGAAGCCTGTTGAGATTATGGATCGAACCCTGAAGAAGACCCGAACAACTACCACATCTATCGTTAAAGTTCGTTGGGAAAACAAACGTGGAGCTGAGTTCACTTGGGAGCGTGAGGATCATATGAAGGAGAGATACCCGCATTTGTTCTCTTAACTTATTCTTAATTTCGGGACGAAATTCTTTTAAGTTGGGGAGACTGTAACATCTTGTGATTTTGGGTTAATTTAAAGTTAGCCTTGTTAAATTCTTGCGTGGGCTAATTGTGTTAGTTATGAAAATTATGAGCTACTTATGAGTATTACCTTATTTGCTCTTTAAATTTGTAAGGTTAATGATTATATAATAATAATGATAATAATAATAACAAATTATAAGAGTAATAATAATTATGTTACTAATAACAATAATAATAATAATAATAATAATAATGATGATAATAATAATAATAATTAGAACTTTAAGGTGAAATGAAATTTTCTAAACTTGAAAATGTTTAAGCATTAAACTTAGTTTAAGTTCAAGGGGCCTCTTTGTCAATTTAAAAATTGTGAAAATAAAAGTTGGGGCACGAAATAACAACTTTAAAACTACAAGGACCATTTGTGCAAAACCAAGTTAAACCTTCCCCCTCCCTAAGACGTGTTTCCGGCCAGAAATCCGGCCGAGCTCCGGCGAGCTCCGGCGACGGCCAAACACTCAAAATTATTTGTTTCGAACCAAAAATCGACCCAAATCGTTTCGCATGCACGTTTCGAACTTGATTACACGATTAAATTGCGTTTAAACATCGGTTCGACCTTAATCAATCGCATAACCGAAATACATTAAAGCATATGGCCGTTCGAGCATTTACACATCATAATAGTCCAATTAAACTAACCTAAACGGTCATTTATCAATCCGTAATCGAATACAACACTCAATTGCACCTGAATCAAACAAAATCATCAATCCCGTCGACATCTCGCATCGCGACCCGCATTTAGTCGAGCACTATCATCAGGGTTTCAAAACTCGAATTAAACAGAGGGCTTTTCATCTTAGTGATCAATTGAAGCTTTCTGTGAAACGAATTTGGGTTTCATCGTCGTTTGTAACCTGAACGAATCGCAACACAGTCGCGACTGTTCTTCGAGTGTTCATCATCGAACCGTGCAAAATTCGGGTAATTGAACGTACATACATGCTCGATTTCTGTTGGGGAACAAAAGCCCTAACATTAATTCGATTAACAACTTTGATTTGGGGGTCAATTTGAATCCAATCGAAATTAGGGTTCTTGGATTTGGGAGTGTTCGGTCGATTAAAGATAAAACAAATGGAACCGAGTTATACCGCGGCTGAGAGCCTTGGTTCACCGGTTCACACTCCACATTCCAACTTAGAGGTCCCGGGTTCGAACCCGGGCACCCTCAACATTTTTTTTTTAGGCTTTTTCAGCCTTTAAAAAAATATTGAAAATCTTTTGAAAATTATAAAAAGTAGTTTTGTAAACTTTATAAATTTTTAAAGTCATTCTACCATTTTCTACAATTACCTTAACAATTTTCTTATAAAATAAAAATTTAACAAATATTTTTCTAGTTTAACCATGTAAAAAATAAACTCTATATAATATTTTTTTTGAAATTATTTAATGATTATTTGGACACTAAATTTTATATTTATAGATCAATCGTGGCTACTATAGAAAATTATATATTTTATAAGTTAATTTTTTTTAAAAAAAAAATGTTATAAAGGCTTTTATTTCTTTAAAACTCCTTACATGATTTTCTTGGACTAAAAAAATATATATATATATGATTTCGCTAACCAACGTCATCAAATTATTAAGACCCTCAAATACCAAATTGAAACCCTAGTCTCGTTTAAACCGTTAAATAGATTATTAAATGTAACCTTGTAATATATATTTTATTTTAGGTGCATTGTGAAAGATTACGTTGAATCGTTGCTTATTATTATTCATATTAATCATCAAATATATACTATTTGATCAAGTGAGTATTCTATACCCCTTTTTCCTATTTTCACACTTTGGGGTGAAACATGTTAACTTATACTATTGCACTCATAGACTTATTTGAGACTTGTAAACTTTATGGCAATCCATCATGTTAAGTTGTGGTTAGTTGAACTTTTGTGATCACCATGTTATGGCGTTATATGTGCAATCATTAACTATTGCTAGCCAGCGAAGTCATAGGTCTGTGGGTAAGACAAGCCTGCTTGGTTGATCCAAGTACACTTAGCTGATCGTATATACTTTTAACGTTTGAGACTTGTAAAACATTGTCAAGGTTTGATTGTTGCATGGACCATAGCATCCCTAATCACTATATTCACTAACTTATGACTTGAATTGCCATCTTTTATATACTTATGTATTGAAAACTATGGAATGCTCACCAACATTTTTATGTTGACATTTTTATTTTTAACATGTTTCAGGTAATGCCCAAGTTTGATTATCTACACTTTGAAGCTTGCACATCTAGGAAGGGACCTAGAATAATAAATTAGATTGAATGATAAACTGCATTCTATGTTATGCTTATTTTGCCTTTGAAACTATTGATTGTAATGTGACAATTTAAACTTATGTTAAAACTTTATTTGCTTTTCTTTAATTAGCATTATGTGGCTATGAACGATCTTAACTCTCACTCCTCGACGTTTCCGCCGTCAAGGTTGGGGTGTGACAGTTTCCGCCGTCAAGGTTGGGGTGTGACAACCATTACTAATAAGAAGAAGAGAATAGACCAAGGAGGATGATGGTTTTACTTGTGCGGGTGCAGTGAAGCCGAAAGGGATCTGAGTTTAAATGCAAGATCAAAGAAGAAGTGAGACAGTGTTACCCGTAACTGTTCGAGAAGCGACAGGTTTCGGGGACGAAACCTCTTTAAGGGGGTAGACTTGTAACACCCCGAATTTTCTATTTAAACAAAAGGAAAAGAAAAGTAAATAGAAAGAATAGAAACTTTGCACAAGTGGAAGGGGAAAAAGTGTACAAAGTACAAATCCTAAAATTTTAATATATTAAAGGGCATGGTCGCCCATATCAAGCAGAAAGCTGCTTTGATCTCGGTGGAAGAAGAGAGAGAGAGAGAACCCTATTCTAGAGAGAGAAAGAGGAAGAAGAAGCTGAAAAAGGTAAGTTTCCTCTTGTTTGAGCTCGGTTTTAGCTGAGTATTGAGTTCTTGACCGAAGTTCTGGTTGTTTAGAGTTTGTTTTCGGGATTCAAAGAGCTGAATCGAAGTGGGTCTTGAACTGGAAGAGCGCTGCTCAAAAGTTTCTTAAGGTGAGTTTCTAGAACCCCTCTTTCACTGATTTTTAACTGATTTGGGGCTATTATGCATACTAAGTAAACATTTTGAAAGAAACCGTGGGTTTACAGCTTTATGTTCGAATGTTGTATGTATGTATGCATGTTATAGTGTTGATTATGGGTTAGAGATGATGTTTAGCATGCTTAGATGGCCTTAGTATGTTAGATCTGTGTTTGGGTATGCTTAGAATGAGAATCGGGTGAAATTGGTAGCATAGAAAAGATTGCAGAATGTTTGATGGACATGAACAGTGGTTCATGCGCCTAAACAGTGTCCATGCATCCAGCATGAGAGACCAGACGCCTAAGTGTTGGCCATGCGCCCAAGAGTGGGTCATGCGCCTGAATAGTGGCCCATGCACCCAGCATGTTGGCCCATGCGTCTAAGTATTGGCCATGCGCCCAAGTGTTGGCCATGCGCCTAAATAGTACCCATGCGCCCAAGTGATGAAAAGGCTAAGTGTGGACCATGCGCCTAAATAGTGCCCATGCGTCCCAGTGAAAGAAACGGCTAAGTGTGGACCATGCGCCTAAACAGTGCCCATGCGTCCTAGTGAAAGAAACGGCTAAGTATGGACCATGCGCCTAAACAGTGCCCATGCGTCCCAGTGAAAGAAACGGCTAAGTATTGGCCATGCGCCTAAACAGTGCCCATGTGCCCAAGAGCTTGAAATGGCTAAGTGTTGGTGATGCGCCTGAACAGGGCAGAAACACCCAAACAGTGCCCATACGCCCAGACTGTTTTATACTTAGAATTTTTATGCTCATGCGCCTGGAAGGACCCATGCGCCCACTTTGGACTTGAGGTTTTCTAAATGGATTTTAAGGGGTAAAATGGGGAGATAGGCCTGGTTATGATGTGATGGCTTATGCTTGATGTGTGTTATGTATGTATGATGTGCATGTTATGGTGATGGTGTATGTTTATGTTTGTGTATATGTTCCTTATTATGTACGTATGTCTTCCCTTAGCTTTACGTTGAACGTTAATGAATGTAATGAAAGTATTATGTAACGTAAAGTGGAAGATAATGAAAAGAGGAACGTAATGAATGAATGCGAGCATGAATGAATGCGAGCATAAACGAATGAATGAGAGAAAGGATGGCTTGTGAAAGGAAGAAAGGAGGTTCACGACTCACTGAGGGTCGTTAGCTCAACTGTGTGTGTATTATAGCGTGCTATCTTGGCTTACTCATACGAGGACATAGACACAGTGGGAGTTCAGTTTGGTAATTGCTCGATACGTGCGATGCGGTATTTACTGTGTGCTATGTAGCGTGCGATTTTGGCTGCCTCATGTGGTTTTTATAGCGTGCGATCTTGGCTAACCCATGGGATGGCGTGTGATTCTGGCTAAACCCCGAGAGTTCTCACACACACAGGGGGAGTCGGTCTTCGTGACCACTCCGATGGTGCGATTTGAGCGATATGTGTAATGGACGGCATAAGGGTAGCGTGCGATTTTGGCTGCCTCATGTGGTTTTTATAGCGTGCGATATTGGCTAACCCATGAGATAGCGTGCGATTCTGGCTTCCTTATGTGTGTGATCCGTGTGATATGTACTTCGGGTACGATGAAGCGAAGGTGCGATTTGAGCAAAAGTGCGATAATGAACGAACGGGATTCTCATTCGACCTCAGTAATCATAGTTGCGTGCCATGAGGAGGGTAAAGCTTGACAGGATCTAGATGAGAAATAAATGATAATAAAAGTATGAAATGCGCGGTACGGACCCTTGTCATTCGACCTCAGTAATCGTGGCTGAGTGCCACGAAGAGGGTAAAGTCTGATCGGATCTCGAGAAAAGTGAAAGATAATGATGTAAAGAACGAACGTATGTATGAACGTAAATGAATTATCGTAACAATGTACTGAACATGATCCTTATCATTCGACCTTAGTAATCGTGGCTGAGTGCCACGAAGAGGGTAAAGTCTGACCGGATCTAGATAGAGAAGTGAACGATAGTGTAATACGTTGAATGAACAAGTTAATGAACGTAATGACGAAGATAATAATAATACGTGTGATGCATGATCACGAACGATTGTAAAGTATAGTATGCTTTTGAAAGAAAAGTAAAGAACGGTTTTAACAGAGAAAAGTATGCTTTATTATAAAACTAGAACTCACTCAGCGTCACTGACTTTTGTATGCATGATAGTTGGCAGGTATATGTTGATGCTGAGGAGTTGCAGACATGGATGCATAAGCTACTGGGAGCATTTTGAGGCTGACATCCGTATTTTGACATGTCTTGTATTTTAAGATGAAAACAAATGTTGTAATTGACATGTTTTTAATTATAAATAAAAGTTTTAAATTCCGCTGCAAAATGAATGTACATTTTATAATGTTTTATGTGCGATGAACCACCCGCTGTAAGGTGCTCAGGAACGGGGCCTTACAGTTTTGGGTCTCGAAAACAATAAATTTTCGGTTTTGAAGTGGCCGGAGCTCGGTCGGAGTTTGTCCGGAGCTCCGCCGGTTTTGCGGGGAGAGAGAAAGAGGAAAAATATTTGTTTTTTGAAATTTACACAAATGGTCCCTTTGATTTTGATTTTATCATTTTATGTCTTAAACTTTGTTTTATGGTTTATAAATTGACAAAACTAACCCTTGACTTTTAAAGTTTTATACATTTTAAGTTTAATAATTTTTAAAAATTATTATTATTAATAACAATATCATTATTATTGTTATTATTCTTAGTTATTGTTGTTATCATAATTATTATGATTATAATTTATTTATTAAGTAATAACTAACATTATTAACTTTCAAATTCAAGAATTAAAGACAAATTAAGAGAATAGTCATAGGTAACCCATGAGTTTCATAATTGACCATAATGGTCCTTTCAAGAAATAAACGTCGTTAACGTAAAAATACAGGATGTTACACTAGAAACCATGATTAAGTCCGTGCCTAAGACAAACGGGGTGTTTGACAAGAAACTTTACTAAATGACATTAAAAACTCCAAGACCTTTATAAAATAAACTTGTATAAAATGAAAAATAATGTATTTTCCGGACAATTTACCACTTGTAAAACAAATTTTTAATTAAACAAACAACTCGAGTTGTAGGGCTTAAAAAGCTAGTCGTATATTTCATAAAGTTAGCCATAAAAGGGTACCAACTCTACTAAAAGAATATACATTTCATTAATTAAATAATTTATGGCAGTTTTAAAAACTTATTATATAAAAGAAAAATAAGAGTTTTTGGAATAAAAAGACAAATTGTTTACAACGAATTGGTAAAAGTCTTGAGTAAACCACCATAACCGATAAAAATTCAAATGTGGTTTTCATGTTTTTATAACATGAATCTATAGATTGAGAAAATATGATTATTTTCAAAAAGCATAAACGTATGGTCACGAATGTACCAGTGATGTCATTAGATGCCTAATTAGTTAAGTGTTATGTGTTGAAAGTTGACATTAGTTGATAAGCTAAAGAGTTAACTTCAATTTTACTTCTCAAGTTTTGTTAAAAATAACTATTTTACTCTAAAAGATTAAAATTCAATTTACCTTCCAAAGTTTCATAAGTTATTTTAATTTCAGTCCAAAAATTTTATTAGTTGTTTCAACTTTATCTAAAATGAAGAAACTTTTGGAGTGAAATTGAAACAACATATAAAACTTTTAAAGGCAAATTGATATTTTCAATCTTTTGCGGAAAAATAGTTACTTTATTAAAACCTTAGAGAGCAACATTAAAGTTAACTCTAAGATAAAGATATTTTATCATAATATAAGTCTCATTTTCTTTAGAATGATATTTAGTAAATAATGAACTTTTAAAAAACAGCAACGAGTCTTCTTAAAACTTCTTGTAATAATTTTAAAAATACTTTTACCTTTAAACTAAATAAAATGGGTGAACATAATTCTCATTAGCATGTTTTTCGGTTATTAATTAAGTCTTTCGTGTTTAGGATCTTTATAGATTGGTGCAAGTCATCCTTGATCTGATTGTGTTGAAATATGAGTTCTCTTACACTATTTTAAATACTGTTTTATTTAGAATGTTTTGGGGGAAAAGCATGATTTTATAATATGATGGGTAACGTGATTAAATATAATATTACGATGGTATAAATTAGGCCAATAGTATATGTGTATACTATTGAGCTCTTAAATTCCCTCATAATCATTAGGCTTGGGGAGGCCATAGACTTATATTGGTAAATCTATTGAGTTGGAAGAGTCCGCTCTCGTGATCAGTCGCCCTGGTCAGGTTATAACGAGAGGGTTTATTTGTTTGGATTGTTGTGGACCAACAACGTGTTTCTTGGTTTGATTATGGACTCATTACCAAAGTTAAACAAAGTACCTGGGTAGTCTATGATAATTATATTATTATCTCGTATACATCATATTGTTTTCGAAAACTGAATGTTTGTAAGTTTAAAACTCGAATGCTCACCAATTTTACGTTGACCAGTTACTCTTTATGCCTTTCAAGTTTGTAGGTACGCTCAGATAAGAATTAATGGAAATGTGTTTCGGGAAGTCAAGCTTTTCGGTTGACTACTTGATCGTGAATCTTAAATGAAACTTGTTATTTTCGCAACTAACTAAGTTTTGTAGTCAACTATGTTTAAATTTCATTCTATATATGACTAAAAGTATGAAAAACCTCTTTACTAGTAGTCAACTTGTATTTTATTAATGTTTGATTATGACCGTTAGTAGAATTCCAACTTCTGTTATCGTCACGTCACGTCACATTCCGCTATCATTTTCGAGGTGTGACGTCTTAATTGCTTATATGACATACATGTAAACCCTATTTTGCTAACTATGTGTCGAAAATAGACATGTAAGCAATTAAGTGGATTTTTTTTTGTAGTATGGTTATTGTTATTTTTTGGATTCTTTGTGATTAAAAGTATATTTTTGTAATAAGTTATAAGACAAAAATGCAATCGAAAGAATATTAGTTTTACTAATTTAAATAGTCATACAGTTCTCAATCAAGAAAAAAGAGTAAAACATCCAATCATCATTACTTTCTAATATATCTAAGACGGTTCAAGTACTTGGTTTTCTTGTTTAACAACTTTGACATTTTAAAATCCGGAACAAACTTCTACATCTTGATCACATTCAGGTTCTCCATGGATTATTTAGCTTCCTCTCTCACCTCTTCCACCTCTTCCACCTCTCGTACTTCTTTCACCTATTTTAATGTTATCTTTTTTTTTTTCTAGGCCTCTTTATTTTCTTAAGTTCTTTGGACGGTGTGTTTTTTTCTCTCATTTTTACATGTTTTTACATTATGCTCTCTCTCCAGACAATTGTTGTGAGTCATGAATATTCTATTAGTTGATTTTTTTTTAATTTTTTGTTGTTTTTCACTTTTATGTCTTTTTTCTTAATTGATGGTCTTCTAGGCATCTTCTTTTTTTTGAAGGAACTGGCTTAATGTAAGATGTTGAAGTCCACATCTTGCTTTCATTTAATAGTTTCATGTAGTGTTTATAGGTGTCTTTAAACTTCTTAACCTTGAACCAATCACTTGCATCTTCTTCAAGATCATTATTGATGCAGTATATAATAGCTATTAAATGCGAGCAAGGCAATCTTGATATTTGCCACAATTTACAATTGCATTCTTTATTATCTAGATCCACAATCAAGGCTTCATTAACCTCACGAATCTGAAACACATTACCGCCACTTGAATAACGTCCCACTTCCGGTGGATTAGAAAAAACAACAACTAACATCAACAAAGAACATTTAACAAGAAAACAACAAATATGATCGTGCTAAACAGCAGGTAAATCAACAAAAACAAAACAACAATAAAAAACTTTAAAAACAACTTGTAAAAAAAAGAGAAAACAACAACTTAAATCAGCAAAAAATTACATAAATAAGCAAAAACAACAGTTAAAATCAAACAAAAAGATCAACATGTAAAATCAGTAAAAAAATCAGGAAATACAACAACTAAAAGCGACAAAAAAACATAAATTTAGCAAATACAACAACTAAAAGCAGCAAAAAAACAACATAAATTCAACATGATCAACATCTAAATCCAACAAAAAATCATCAAAGACTACAACTAAAAGCAGAAAAAAACTACATATATTCAACAAAAGGATAACCTAAAATTAGCAAAAAAATAAGTAGTTATAATCAGCAAAAAAAAAAGCAAAAATTCACCCACATTGAATTTTTTGAGTAGTCTCTTATCTTCTTCCTCACAGCTAGACATACATTGCCTTCTCATTTCTATGATTTCTCGCTCATGTTGTAGATCTTCTCCATAAGAAACATCCTAAACTCTTATAGGATTGCGATAATTGATTTTCATCTCTATCTGTTTTCAATAATACAAAACCCTTTGTATTGTTGAAGCAATAACATTATGCGAGAATCGAAACACCAAAGTGAGAATTGTGAATTTTTCAGATAGGAGATAATGCTATTTTTTCTTGATGATATAAAATTCACCGTTACTCTATAGAACCATACATGATATTTTCACATCATACGAAACCTCGTTCAATTCTTTCGAAATGTATATGGGTCTCTTTTAAAAATAATTTTTTAAAGCAAAAGTATCTTAAAGACAAAAGTTTGATAAAAATATTATTATTGATTTATGATTAAAGTAAATATTATATGTAATTTTAATAATGTTTTAGTAAAACAATAATATTTTTTTATTTTTGAATATTAATAATAGTTGTTAACTAGTATTAAGCTCTCGCGTTATGGCGAGGGCGTATAACTGTGCTAAGTAGCACCAATGACACACTATTGTCAGTGACTACCAATACCCAAAAACTCGTATTGAAAAAGAAAGAAAAGAAAAAAAACTCAACGAAAAGTAGAAGTAAAATATTGAACCAAGCAGATAAAACACAAAACTTATAAAACAATAAATAAGTTGATCTAGAAACAATGCGCTATGACAGGGCCATTAAACCGACCTAGGACTAGTGCGCTATGACAGGGCCGTTAAAAAGGGGAAAATAAGCGTACAAATGTCGCGTGTTAACTCACAACATTTAAACTGAAAAGTAAAACACAAAGTTTATAAATATGAAAAGTATAGACGACTAAATTTAAAAGTAAAAATTATTGAGATTAAATTGTTAAATATGTAAAAGTATTGAGTTAAAACGGAAAAATTAAAGATTAAAAAAACAAAAGAAAAGACGGGTAGAATCACTTAATGCGTAGAAAACTTGTAAATTAGTATTATATAAATTGTTTTAGTCTTAAAATATCCAATTATTGTAGTGTATTGTGTGTCAATCGATCCATTATTATTCATTCATTGATAGTTGATAGTTGTTGATTGTTGATAGATAGATGATATTTGGGAAGAACAAGAACATGAAGATGGTCATGGTACCCGCGAGTGAAATTCATTTGACGGCGGTCAAGTACGATGTAGGAGAATTCCAAGGTCGATCGGTCTTACCGATGGTATCAAATACATATATGTATGTATGTATGCATGTATGCATGTATGCATGTATGCATGTATGCATGTATGCATGTATGCATGTATGCATGTATGCATGTATGCATGTATGCATGTATGCATGTATGCATGTATGCATGTATGCATGTATGCATGTATGCATGTATGCATGTATGCATGTATGCATGTATGCATGTATGCATGTATGCATGTATGCATGTATGCATGTATGCATGTATGCATGTATGCATGTATGCATGTATGCATGTATGCATGTATGCATGTATGCATGTATGCATGTATGCATGTATGCATGTATGCATGTATGCATGTATGCATGTATGCATGTATGCATGTAGCATGTATGCATGTATGCATGTATGCATGTATGCATGTATGCATGTATGCATGTATGCATGTATGCATGTATGCATGTATGCATGTATGCATGTATGGATGTATGCATGTATGGATGTATGCATGTATGGATGTATGCATGTATGCATGTATGGATGTATGTGGTTTGAAGTTGATTTCAGTTGGTGTGTGTGAATTGCTGCAGCTCCACGTTTGACTGGATTATCTCTCAAGTTGTTTGCCACCTTGATTGAAGCGCCTCTCATCGGTTCTTTCATCACCGCTTACTTGAGAAAGCGGAACAGAATGGATGAGGTCAATTCAATTGCAACTGCTATTCCTATTCCTATTCCTATTCCTATTCCTATTCCTATTCCTATTCCTATCCTATTCCTATTCCTATTCCTATTCCTATTCCTATTCCTTTCCTATTCTATTCCTATTCCTATTCCTATTCCTATTCCTATTCCTATTCCTATTCCTATCCTATTCCTATTCTGTTGGATCAAGAAGAAGGCGAATGCAACCAAAACTATATCACTTAAGTTATTTTGATGTTGCATGCAAAGGCTTCCGAAGCTCTTCATGGAACCTCCTTACCACCCACTCCCTCAAATGGCCCTCAACAAATCTGAAGTAGAAATGGGGATGATGACCAAAGCGCCAATCATCACCCCTGAAAACTTCAGGTCTTGGAGTAGAAGAATGGAAGGCTTCATTAGATACCAAGACAACAAGATGTGGAACTCGATTGTCAATGGACCATACAAGCCAAAGGTGGCTTCACCTGGTGGAAACGGTGCCATGATAGAAAAAGCTGTCGAGGACTATTCTGATGAAGACAGAAAGAAGATGGACATCGACAGCAATGCTATGACTATTCTCATGACTGCAATACCGAACTCTATTATGGTGGGGTTTGAGCATTGCATGATTGCTAAAGAATCGTTTGATGAACTTGCTCAGATGTATTCTTGCTCCAACGACTCAAAGAAGGACTCACTGAAGCAGCAGTTCGAGAACTTCACTCATATTAATGGAGAGACCCTCAGCCAGCAGTACTTCAGGTACATGGATCTTATCTCTTCCCTTCAGTCTGTAAAGATCACTCCTGAACTTAAAGATCTCACGAGAAAGTTCATGAGTGCTCTTCCAAATGAGTGGACATTCTACTGTGTGTCTATCAAGAGAACAGAAAACTTGAACACTCTTTCCATGACTGAGCTCTATGGCATCCTTGATGGATACCGTCTATGAGTCTTCCTGCTAGCAACGCTTTAATGGTTGCTGAAGGCTCATTAACCCCTCAACCTCAGCACTTCCTGACTTATCAGCAGCCATCCTGCTCATCTGGTCCCTACATCACTTATCCTGAGACTCCAAGGTCTCAACAGGCTCAACACAATTCCTTCCAAGAAAGTTGTGCCTTTGTCTCAGGAGGTGGACACTCAGGAGATTTTCAATACTACTTTGATGATCTTGAGTGCTTCAGCTCAGATGACGTAGAGTACGTGGACATTGTCCAGCAAATGGCTCTTTTAACTTACAGAGCAAAGAAGTTCTTTAAGAGAACGGAAGGCATTTCCCTCAGAACCCAACTACCAACAAGTTCGGGTTTGACAAGACCAGGGCAAAGTGTTACAACTGTAACCAACTGGGTCATTTTGCAAGGGAATGCAAGGCTCCCAAGACCAATCCCGGAACCCCACAGGCCTCCACACATCCTTCAACCTCAAAGCCCACTGAGAAGTCAACTGAGACGGCTGCAATGGCTCAAGAAGTTGACTAGAGCTTCATGGTACAAGATATGACTCCTGCTCAAGCTCTCATGGCCGGAACAGATGATGCCCAGGTATATGAACATCTCTGCACTCCAGCCTGTATAGCTAAAGTTAAACTCTATCAGGATTACAATATGGAAATCAGATCTGACATTGAGTCTTTAAATATCCTAAAATCTGATTTTAAAAGAGCTGAATCTGACTATCAAAAGAAAATTGATGAGTTGGAGAAAACTGTATCTCTTTTGAAACATGAACACACCAACTACAAGACTCAAATCAAGGATTTGATATCCCAATTGTCTGAGGCTCAAGCCTAGCTTGTCACTACTGAGGCTCAGGCCAGGAATCATGCTATCTCTGAGCAAAACTTCCAAGCTATTCTTGCATCATCCTCCCGTTTCAAACTCTGTTATCAGAACAAAGAAGGGTTGGGAACCAATGAAATTGCTCCACCACATTCCTATGAATCTATCAGACAACCTAGATGTGGTACTGAAGAGCAAGAGGTTCCAACTGCTGACCCTTCCTTTCCAGAGTTAAAGGATGAGGCACCAATAGTGGACACCACAGGGAAGGAACAGGTAGATACACATATCGCCTCCTGTGATGATCAAATCCTAACCACCAAAGCCAGAAGAAGCAGAGCTAAAGCTGCTAGAAGAACTGCTAAGAAAGTGGCTGAATCCAAACTGAAAATTGACCCCAAACAGAAGGGTGTCTTTGTTTCAGCTGGTTTCCAAGTGTTGGGTACTTCTGATTCAGGAAAGGAATATAATACCAGCATTCCTGTCCTACCAAAGGGTCAGAAGTTAAAGGGAAAAGTTGTTGACGAAGAAAAGAAAACCAAGAAACAGCAACCCTCACTTTCCCAAAAGACTAACATTGCATGCATCATGTGTGGCCTGCAAAATCATATGGCAAAAGATTGTTACTACAATCCTGCAATCACACATTATGCAAATAATGTTAGGAAAGAAGGAGTCAGGGAAGGTTTCACATTTGGACCCTTCCATACGGTTCAAGAGTTGAAGAAGGGAAAGCTAGTTCCAAAGCCAAGTTGCTTTCGGAAGAAACTCCTTCTTCCGAAGGGAAAATGGCTTCGGAAGCAAAAGCTACTAAGGTTCGGAAGAACAAGAAAGCTCCCTTGAAACCATCCAGAAGAAGACTACTTTGGAAGAAAAGATGGTGAGGACTTCTTCCGAAAAGAAAGAAGCTTCGGAAGAAGACCATGCTGCAAAAGCTTCATCAAGCTCATCCTCCAAGATCAGCCAAAGGGTGGACTGGAAGATCAAGGAAGATGGTGCAGCCCAAATCATTTCTTCAAAGACCTCTGTTGAACCCCCATGCATATCATTTGGTTCACTCATGTCTTTATCTTTGGAAGAACCCAAGACCAATGAAGCTTGGGTTTCCAAACAAAACTAAAATCTCATCTTATGTGCAGGAACTCCATTTGACAAGAATAACAATGTATGGATTGTAGATAGTGGATGCTCCAAGCACATGACAGGGAACAGACATCTCCTTCAACAATTTCAACATTATGATGGAGGTCCTGTCTAGTTTGGAGGTGAGGCCGGAGGATAATTTCTGGCAGAGGGAGTATATCCAATGGTATGTTAACCGTTGACAAAGTTAACTTTGTCAAACAGCTTGAACACAATCTGTTAAGTGTTTCTCAATTATTGTGATCAAAAGCACCAAATGCTTTTCACATAACATGAGTGCATTATCCTCAAACCAGGGATGACAATTCCTCCGGAATTGGTGCTTCTTAGATCTCCCAGGAAAGGGGATATGTACAAGCTTGATATGAACAATGCTTCCCCAATGGGTGAAGTATCATGCTTTCTTTCCAAAGCTGATAGTGATGAGTCAACACTGTGGCATAAACATTTGTGTCATGTAAATTTTAAGACAATGAATAAATTGGCTAAAAATAACTTGGTACATGGTTGCCTAAAAAAGATTTTTTCTGCAAAGATAACTGTGTTGCATGCCTGAAAGGGAAACAACACAGGACATCTCATAAATCCAAGTGTGTTAACTCTATCACTACTCCATTGCACTTATTGCACATGGATCTTTTTGGTCCCACAAGTATAATGAGCATTGGAAGGAAATCATACTGCCTTGTGATAGTTGATGATTTTACAAGATTTACATGGTATTCTTTTTAAGAACTAAGGATGAAACTGCTAAAACGTTAAAATCTTTTATTCTTAAAATAGAAAATCAAATTGATCACAAGGTTAAAATAATTAGATGTGATCAAGGGACTGAGTTTAAAAACTTCGTTCTTGACTCATTTTTTAACTCAAAAGGGATTGGCAGACAATACAGTGCTCCTAGAACTCCTAAAAAAACGGTGTTGCTGAAGGAGGAATAGGACACTTATTGAGGCTGCTCGAACTATGTTAGCTGATTCAAAGCCCCTCTAACATTCTGGGCAGAGGCAGTCAGCACTGCATGCTACGTGCAGAACAGAGTTCTTGTAGTTAAGCCCTATGGAAAAACCCCTTATGAGCTATGGAATAAGAGGCCACCGTTCATTGGCTTTCTAAGGTCCTTTGGCAGCAGGTGTACCATACTTAACACAAAGGACAATTTAGCAAAATTTGCTGAAAAGTCGATGATGCTATTTTTGTTGGATACTCTCCTAGCTCCAAAGCTTACAGAGTATACAACATTAAGAATCAACAATTTGAGGAGTCATCCAATATAGTTGTTAATGAGCACACTCCTTGTGTTAGAGGGAATGGACCTAATCACATCTTTGATTTAGAATTGTTTCCAAACTATTCTAAACCTTCTTGTGAGAATGTTTCAGTTGGAATAGGTGCTCAAACTGATGCTGATGCTGCTGCTAATGATCAACTGTTTGAGCTTCCCAGGCCTAGACCAAATTCTCCAAGTACTGTAATACATCCAGCTTCCACTATTCACAGATCCGACAGTTTAACTATATCAAGGAATAGTGAAGCTTCAACAAGTGACTCGCCTACTGAGCCTCAAAACTCATCAGGTGATCCACCACAACACCAGGCAGAAGGAGGTGGTATTTTGAAGGAACATGCAACTGTTAACGCTACTCACAGCCAACTATTGATGATGTTTCTCATTCATTCAATCATTCCTCATTGAATGACTTTGAAACAACAGCTGGACAGAGTGTTCTAGTTCCTGAGTAGAATATGTCCAACCTGGATCTATCTCTGCAACTGGAAGTGATTCCTCGGCTTCGGATTCACAACACTCATCCAACTGAGAACATCATAGGGAATGTCTCTGAGGGGTGAGAAAAAGAGGACAGACTCATCAAGGGAATGTCTGCTTGTACTCATGCTTTCTATCTCAGATAGAACCCAAGAAGGTAGAAGATGCCTTAAAGATAGTAGCTGGATTGAATCGATGCAAGAGGAGCTGCTTCAATTCAAGAGGCAGAAGGTATGGAACCTATGTCCGCTACCATCTGGTCAAGTACCCATAGGCACCAAATGGGTTTTCCGAAACAAGAAAGATGATAGAGGCTTGATCATCAAGAATAAGGCAAGACTTGTGTTTCAAGGATACATTCAAGAGGAAGGAATCGATTATACTGATGTCTTCGCACCAGTTGCAAGACTTGAGGCAGTTAGGATCTTCCTTGCTTATGCTGCATCCAAGGACTTCACAGTATACCAACTTGATGTCAAGTGTGCTTTTCTATACGGGGATATAGACAGGGAAGTGTACGTATGCCAACCTCCAGGGTTTGAAGATCCACAGCATCCCAACTACATGTGCAAATTGGATAAAGCTCTATATGGACTGCACCAAGCACCTAGGCTGTGGTATGAGACTCTGTCTCAGTTTCTTCTTAAGAATGGCTATACAAGAGGTACCATTGACAAGACTCTCTTCATTAGAAAGTCTGGAAGGGACATTTGGCTTGTACAAGTCTATGTCGATGACATCATATTTGGTTTCTCATATGACCAAATGTGCAAGGACTTTGAGAGCATTATGAAAAAGAAGTTTGAGATGAGCTCCATGGGAAAAATGGACTTTTTCCTTGGAATTCAGGTAAAGCAACTGAAGGAAGGTTCTTCATCAATCAATCTAAATATGTCTCTGACATCTTAGAAAGATTTGAGATGAAGGATTGCAAGCCTGCCAAGACACCCATACCCAGAAACCATAATCTTTGTCCTGACCTTGAGGGGGAGGATACTGATCAACATCAGTATAGGGCAATTATTGGTTCTCTGATGTATCTTACAACAAGTAGACCTGATATCATGTTTGCTATTTGCATCTGTGCAAGATATCAGGTTGCTCCTAAGGTGTCTCACTTAGCTGCTGTTAAGAGAATCCTCAGATACCTCAAAGGAGGACCTAAACTAGGTCTCTGGTATCCCAGAAACAAGGATTTCAATCTTTATGGATACTCTAACAGTGACTACGGTGGCTGCAATATTGACAAGAAATCAACATCGGGAGGATGTCAATTTCTTGGTGGAAGGATCATCTCATGGCAATGCAAGAAACAATCCTGTGTCTCTACATCAACTGCTGAAGCTGAATACATTGCTGCTGCTAGCTGCTGTGCTCAACTGCTATGGATTCAAAATCAGATGTTAGACTATGGATTCAAACTTATGAGTACTCCTATCCATATTGACAACAACAGTGCTATCTCCATTACTGAAAATCCGGTGAAGCACTCCAAGACTAAGCACATTGACATCAGGTATCATTTCATTAGAGACATTCATGAGAAAAATCTAATCAGGTTAATCAAAGTTGATTCAAATGAACAATATGCTGATCTGTTTACCAAAGCTTTTGATGAACAAAGGTTTAAGTATCTCATAGCAGCTATTGGGATGATAAACATTGATTAATCTGATCTCTTTTGAAAAACCTTTTTTATGTAAGTCTTGTGTCAATACAATTTAAGCCCTGTTACAAGGAATTCTCTCTGAAATTTTCTAAGTGTAAATTCCTTCCGAAGAGAAATTAATCTTCGGAAGACATTATTATATCTTCCGAAGCATAATTTCTCAAAGGATAACTTTCTTCTCGGAAGAATATTTTGGTCTCGGAAGAAGCGATTGATTGCATATCAGATCTACTTCCGAAACTTACAAATTTTCTATTCGGAAGCAACTCTAACCTTCGGAAGCATATAATTGACTTCAGAAGTAAGAATTGCCTTCGAAAGACAAGTTACCTTCGGAAATGTTTTACACTCGGAAGAGAGATCTCACTGTGTAACGTAAATTTCTTGGGCCCCACACTGTAAAATGCAAAGATTTTGTTAATGATGTCGGATTATTTAACTGATTTTTAACCTTACCGCCACTGTCATTTCATCCACTAAACCATCACATCACCTTATCCTAACCCCCATTACCGCCTCTCGACAATCTTTTAAATAATCTCGACTATTCACTTTCACTCTCTTACTTGCATGTTAGAAACAATTTTTATTAATTTCTTTCCACAGATATGCAGCAATGCTGGGATCCTCTCCTGCTGATAATATCAGTTTAAGACCGGTGCTTACTTATAGTTGGATAACATTTGTAATCATAAGTAACAAAAAGAACCACACTTTCCTTTTTGCACTACTAATTATATTAGCCTCTGTTATATGCAGCCCATCCCTTGTTTACCAAATTTGTCATCAAACGGGAGTTCATTTTTTAGCTTCCCGATGCGATTAGGGAAGTACACAAAGGTTGTTCTTTGTCATTCAATCCTTTTACTGCAGCAATATCCATGCTATCTTAAGGTGGCATGATGTGAGGGACGGGTAACAGGTCATATCTGAGTACAGGTTAAAACGGGCCATGCTGGCTGGGTTGGTCCAATATACAATTTTTTTCCCAATTCTTTCTAAAGAAGGTTGAGCGTAATTAAAGCATTAATTTTGATTACGAAGAGAAATATTATCACAGTAACTATTTAAGTCTTTGAATAAACCCTATGCATTAAAAATAGAGTTTAGATGACTGTCAACCCGTTAGAAATAAATGATTTGAAACGGTCATAGTTTATGTAATAAGGTCTTGAGTATAAATATTGTGGACCGCTCTTTCAGTGGTTTGGTGATGTAAACTCGCCTGACATATCTGGTGTCTGTGGAAAAGTTCTTACTTCATTATCAGAGATGCATGGGTGTGAAGTAAGTCCACATATCTACTTAAATATCAATTCTTCTTGCTTGTAATGATTTGCTTTTGTTAAATTCAACTTCAACAAACCATGATTAAAGAAAGCTCATAGAGGTTATGTGACAATTCCATTTTCTTTTTGGTGGTTCAAGATTGTAGAGATTACCATACCAGAGCTTCAACAGATGCGCATAGCCCATGTCGTTACATATGGTTGTGAATCGGTGTGCTCATTAGTGCCTGAATTCCAAAATAGGTATATGTATTTTTGGTTGGGCAAGCAGACCTTTGGTGAACTTTAATGTAATTGACCCGTTATAAGTAGACCTTTGGTGGGTCGGGTTGAACCACTGGCATTTATTGTTCGTTCTTGAACTAATACATTAATCATAATTAATATAATTACGACATACACATTAAAAGTAAACCTTTGGTGAACTTTAATGTAATTGACCCATTTCCCTTAAGCTAATCTTTTTATTTGACCCTCCCATTTGACATAACTGCAAACCAGATTGACCCATTCACAAGTCAATTATTCGAATTTGTTCGTTTTTCATTCCTCTCATGCAGGTAGTTTTAGAAACTTGCATTGGATAGTCGTATAAATTTGGCAGTTAGTCATTCATTCACAGCCTCAGATTATGTTGCTGCCCAGCGCCTCAGGTAGCACGAGGTTTATAATGTAATTAACATGATTTCTAGTGTCAGCAGTTGCTACATACCATAGCAATAATCATTTAACATGTTACAAGCGGAGATTAATGTATTACCACATGGAAATCTTCGAGAAGGTTGACATTATCGTGACCCCGACAACTGGGTATTATGAGCTCAGCTATTAAAATATTTAAATCAAGTGTATATAGATTATTTTCATGATCTAGTTATGCTATTTTCTAGCATGACTGCACCTACTATTCACCCAACTGCACTTGATTGTGGTGAATCAGATCTTGAGGTTACAGGAACATTTCCATGAGACATCCATACATACATACATACATACATACTTATACATATACATACATACATATATATATATATATGTGTGTGTATTTATGTATATATATAGCAATTACGGAAATGGGAATAACAAAGTGAATTGGATCATAACATAACCAATGGGTCCTACAAGGGTTATACCTCTTAAGTATATATTATATGTGTGTGTGTGGTGTTCTTTCTTCAGGTAACCTGATGAAATTTGCAGTCACCACAAATGTTCTTGGATTCCCAGCCATTTCTGTCCTTGTAAGTGTGTTGTGCGAATGATAAAAGTGAATTCGTTTTGTTATTACAGTTAAATGACCAAGAAATTCTTGATGTTATCAGGTTGGTTATGATAAGCAAGGACTTCCAATAGGCTTGCAACTAATAGAACGACCATGGTGTGAAGCTACTATTTTGCGATTGGCTGCTGCCATAGAGGTAAAACCGGATAACAAATAGTTCACAATCAACTATATATTTCATTTGTATTTTGCTATTTTAATTCAGCAACAATGGAATGAAGATAAGAAGAATCCTGCAATATATTTTGATGTTACAAAGGGCAAGTGATCAGAAACAAGCTAGGAGTGATTTACTAGCTATTCTAATCGTTGAAATAGTTAGCTTGAGTTAGAAGAATACTTGTAAAATAGGTTGATGCCATGACATTTTGGTCTAGAAAACTCGGTAAAGTATTGATATTATTATTTCAAGTTGTTTCCATAAAACATTTTGATATATTAGAAAGATGACCAAACAAACAATAACTTAAAAGTTTTATTATTTTATTTTGAGGGAGGAAACTGAAGTGTCAAGTGTATAAGAGAAACACAATTTCAGTGCATACTTCGTTCGCATAACATAACCGGCTTTAAATAGCCAAAAAAACATACATCGTGCAGAAAACAAACTAGTACAAATACAAGGAAAAACTAGAACAAACCAAACGTGTATTACCCACGTTTACATTAAACGAAAGACCCGGACAAAACGAAATAATCATGATCACATGCACATGCATGGCATGCACACGTACGCACGAACAACTTAAAAGTTTTATTATTTTATTTTGAGGGAGGAAACTCCAGTTTCTAAATGCGTGCAGTGCATAATACGTTTTTGACCAGGATATATGTGAATACGATTAAGGATAATTGATTAAGGATAATTAAGAGTGAAATTAATTTAATAATGTGATTGTATGCAAATGAGTGTTTGTGGAATTTTTTTTAAAAAAGGGGTTTTTATTTAGGTGATGGTGACAAGGGGTGAAAGTCTTGACCGATTTTGAATTAAAGGGATCCCGCCCCTGGTAGGGGCGGGTTCTGTGAACCTGAGCGACCGATGTGACAACATGACATGATCCTGCAGACACCGACAAGGAGACCACGCCCCTGTGAAAGGCGGGTTCTCCTGCTCCTTTTTCCACCGTCCGATCCAACTACAATTCACTCCACTCAATCTCAACCATCCATTAAAAATCTGCAACTAACCTCATTTATTCACACACCCACTTATTTTAGCACTATTTATTCACCCCGTGAACTACCGAACAATTCGTTCAAAACCTTGCGATCTTATTTCTTACTATTTTCTAAGCTATTTTTGTATAATTTCTTACTATTTTCGAAAATGAGCTGGAGAATTACACCAGGTCCACTAAATAACGATTTGTTATTTTTAAGTGGTCAACATAGAGCTGATTATTATTTTCGAGATCCAGAAAGCGATGAAGGAATTTTACGTGCTAGACGAGGTGATAAAGCTTTTTGGGATTACATTGATGAAGTGCCTATCCCTGAAAATGTTATGAGATATATAAGGTTGGCTGGTTTTGCGGGTGTGATCGAGTGTGGTTATCGAAAACTTGATCGTGCTCTTATTTCAGCTTTAGTGGAGAGATGGAGGCCAGAGACACACACATTTCATTTACCGGTTGGAGAGACCACAATAACCCTTCAAGATGTTCAAGTTTTATGGGGTTGCCGATTGAAGGTGATGTTGTTTCTGGCACTGATTATGCAATGAGTGCATCTGAAATTATAATAAGGTTTGAGTATTTAACCGGTTGTACACTCGCTACAAGCGCTGTAAGTGGTTATAAGTTAAACCTAAGGTTTATTTTAAATGAAATAATAAAACCATTTTCTGATAATGCCACTGAATTTCAGTGTATTCAACGAGCTAGATTAATTTTATTTTTTATGATTGGTGCCACTTTATTTCCTGATACTTCTAGCAACTGGGTGCACGTAAATTATTTAAGTCATATTGAAAACTTAAATAACTGTGGTAGACTTAGTTGGGGAAGTGCAGTTTTAGCATTTTTGTATAGACAGTTATGTAAGGCAACGAGTGTCACAAATCGAGAAGTTGGTGGACCTTTATTCTTGTTGCAATTATGGGCATGGGAAAGATTACCTACTATGTGTCCCAAGAATACGAGATCTATTGATTTCAGGTTACCATATGGTGCACGGTATGTGCCCCAAAAACTTATGTATTAACTATTTATCTGTAATCTTATATTTTTCTAGTTAACCTGGTATATTTAAAAACTTGATTACAGATGGAATGGTGAACTTAGTTATGTAAACACTACTCCGCACTGTTTGAGTGCGTATCGATCTCAGCTGCATTCATTAAGCGAGGCCACGGTATTAATATTAATCTGATATTATTTTGTATAAATTAACATTTTGTAAACATATTAATTCATATTTTTATATCAGTTTAATTGGAGGCCTTATGATAATATTATCCACCTTCTACCTGATATCTGCACAAGTGGACATCAAAGCTGGAGAAGTGACACATACCTTATATATTGGGAAGTTGTTGAGCCTCACATTCCAAGTAGGGTTTTAAGACAGTTTGGAATGTTTCAACCAATCCCTACAAGTGTGTTACTAACCCGGGAGCAACATACAAATCTACATTCGACTGCTCGTAAAGGTGGTAGAAATAAAACCTGGTTACAACATCATAATATCTTTGTTCAAGCATGGGCGTCTCGGCTTAATTCAGTTGCTAATGAAGCGTATACTGATTCACCAATTGCTTCTGAAGCATACATGAGGTGGTATCTAGAGCGTACTGTTGTGTATACAACAAACCCGGCTCATCAAGACACGAACCCTCTTGGCTTCCAAAATGATGGACAAAGATTGAAAATGATGGTATTATTATTAATAATTTTATTATTATTATTGTTATTATTATTATTTTTAAATTAATCTTTCATAATGTTATTTATAAATGGATGGGATGAGTCAGTTTTATCAAAGACCAGGGGATGAAACGGGGAGGAATATGGCGAGCTGTTATATGGATTTGGCACATGCAAACCATATAAGTTATCTACCAACGCATGTGACACGGAATGCTGATGATATCAACTTCCTCCTGTCCCACAACGTTTACCCAGAAGGGGTAGAGGACGAGGGCGGGTTGGTAGACAGGTTGGTGATGATAATGTTGTTGTGCAACAGAATATGACAGGACAAAGGGATTTCACGGAACAACAGCTTGACTCCCCCTTTTTTAGCCAAATGGGAAACCAAGATTTTTTTATGGTGGTACCTCAAGTACTCAGTTTCCAAATTTTAGTCAAATGGGGACCCAGAATTTCGAAGAAAGGGGGCCATCAAATCCTTATCAAAGCCCTGATAATAGTTATCAACAATCATTTCACCATTCTTCCCAGTTACCATATTACCCTCAATTTCAAGATACATCTCAATCAGTTGACCGGTTTTTTAATCCATCTCCTTGCCTGTTCGACTTAAATGATGAAGCAACAAACGATGATGATGACACTCGTTAGATATTATTTTTTTATATTTTTAGTGATGTATTTTACTTTTTTAATTATGTAATTTTTTACACTTTTATCTATTAATTATATAATGCAACTTTATTATAGAATACGAACTTAAGCTACAATATATCATCTAATAAATATTATATAAAACTAATATTATGAATATGAGTTTGGACAAGTGTTCATGTTATGACCTGTTTGTCTACATATTGAACATCTACGTATGACAGGTGCATCTGGATGATGAACATCCATCTCGTTGTGTATCCTTCTCGTGCGTCTCCTACCTCGTGACGTGGTGATTTTTGAGGGATCACCTCTTATCTTCCAACCCGGGTTCTTCCAATAATCAATGTGACTTAGCGGGTGAAAATGTCCGTTATACTATTCTTGATAAACAACAGTATTATAGACCTGGTGAACAATGTTATCAGGTGATTCACCTCTATGGCGGCAAACTACAATTGCATGTGAGCATGGAAATCTTTGCATCTGCCATGTAACACCTGAATATTTATTATTTTGAAGCCGGTGAAGAAAGAAAAGAAAATAAAGTTCAAAAGTCGAGGGACCAAACTCGCCAACGAAGAAAAGTTAGGAAATGTGGTGATATTAGTAGGGAGAGGGCAGCCCACTCTCCCCACACACCCCACATTTCAGATTTCTTAGAGAGAAGAAGAGTGAAAGGAGAAAAAGTTGGTTCGGGTCGCCAAAATCGTCGTGAAGCAAGCCAAATCGAAGCTCTTGTCGTTGTGCTCGTTTAGGTGAGTTCTAGGACCCCTCTTTTACATGTTTTTGAATGATTTTGGGGCTGGAACACATCTGAAAACCCTTTTTTGCATTTTGGGTGAAAACCCGTATGCGTGTGTGTATGTGTAGGACCCGTTTGGGGCTTGATTTCTTGCTTGGTTGTGCTTGAATAATGTTATGGTATGCATCCCTAAGATTTAGGATGGTCGATTTGGGCTTAAAATGGGTTTAGATGAGTTTGGAGGCCGAAAACCCTCGGCTGCAGTCGGATGAACTGCATTCTGCATCAATTAGGGCTAGGCGACCGACTGGAGGCCGAATGGAGGCCATACGGCGATTGGGGTGCGATTGGGGTCCATTCTCACGATTGGGGTCCATTCGCACGATTGAAGGTCCATTCGTACGATTGAATGTCCATTCGCACGATTGAAAGGCCAGTCACATGGAGGTCATGCGACTGAAGGTCCAGTCGCATAAGTGCTCATTCGCATTAATCCCATTCGCATGAGGTCCATCCGCATTGTCCATTCGCACGGCTGGATGTTCATTCGCATAGGTGTTCATCCGCATTAGTTCAATCTCATGATGTTCAGTCGCATGGAGGCCATGCGACTGAAGGGTGTCCATACGCCCGAGTAGGGCTGTCACACCCGAGGAAAGTGTAGTTTGACTTCTGACTTTCGGGGAAAAGTGCAGATGTAAGTTTTGACGTAAGGGTTCCTGTAAGAGCATGTAAGATGACGATTGGGGCCTTAGAAAGCATGTTGGGCATGATGATGATGTTGCATGTTTATGCATGTTATATATATGTATGGTGTTGCCCTGTATGATGATGATGAATGTGTATGATGTGTTCCTTATTACGATGTATGTTTATCTTTCTTGTGACTTTACGTGTTATGTTAATGAATGAATGAAGTATTATGTAACGTAAATTGAAAGATAATGAAAGAGGAACATAAAGTAAGAATGAATGCATTATTGAATGACGAATGAATGAAGGAAAGGCTTGCAAGCATACAATGAGGTGAGCAACGTGTGGTTGCAAAAGTTGACAGTGAAGAACCGCTACCCCTTACCGAGGATAGATGATTTGTTTGATCAGCTTCAGGGTGCCAGTTGGTTTTCAAGAATAGATCTTCGGTCTGGCTATCATCAGTTGAAGGTGAAGGAACAAGATATCCCTAAAACAGCTTTCCGCACGTGCTATGGTCATTACGAGTTTCTTGTCATGTCCTTTGGTTTGACCAACGCGCCAGCTGCTTTTATGGATCTGATGAACCGTGTGTGTCGGCCTGTGTTGGATAAATCAGTGATTGTGTTTATTGATGATATCCTGATTTATTCGAAGAGCAAGATTGAGCATGCCGGTCACATTCGAGAGGTTCTGGAGACGTTGAGAAGGGAGAAATTGTATGCTAAATTCTCCAAGTGCGCGTTTTGGTTGCGCGAAGTTCAGTTTTTGGGTCATGTGGTGAATCCTGACGAGATTATGGTTGACCGGCGAAAGTGGAGGCGGTTATGCAATGGAGGTCACCAAAGACGCCATCCGAGATCCGTAGTTTCTTGGGCTTGGCGGGCTACTATAGAAGATTCATCCAAGACTTCTCTAAGATTGCTTCTCCACTAACTATGTTGACCTGAAAGGATGTGAAATTTGTATGGGGTCAAGCTCAAGAGAAGGCGTTCGAAGAGCTGAAGGCAAGACTGACTCAAGCTCATGTTCTGTCATTACCCGATGGAAGCGAAGATCTGGTGGTTTATTCTGATGCTTCCTACTCAGGGTTGGGGTGCGTGTTAATGCAAAGAGGAAAGGTTATAGCCTATGCATCTCGACAGTTAAAGGTTCATGAGGTCAATTATCCTACTTATGACTTCGAACTAGCAGTCGTGGTCTTTGCGTTAAAGATTTGGAGGCACTATCTCTACGGGACGAAGTGCACCATATTCACTGACCACAAGAGTCTGAAGTACTTCTTCGAGCAAAAAGACCTGAACATGAGGCAGAGGCGATGGTTGGAGCTTATAAAGGATTATGATTGCGAGATCCATTACCATCCAGGCAAGGCTAATGTGGTGGTGGATGCCCTTAGCCGAAAGGAAAGGTCCGAACCAATTCGGGTGAAAGCTTATCAACTAATCATAACCTCTGATGTGATGAAGCAAGTCAAAGAGTTCCAAGATGAGGCGTTGAAAGAATATCATCTTAACTCAGAAAGAATGAGAGGTCTGGTTGGGGAACTGGGTGAAAACACACTCGGTGTTAGGACCCGATTTGGTCGTGTGTGGATTCCTCGTTTTGGGAATCTAAGGGTGAAGATAATGGATGAAGCTCACAAGACTCGATACTTCATTCATCCTGGTGCCACGAAAATGTACCATGACATGAAGAAAGATTATTGGTGGCCGGGTATGAAGCGCGACGTGGTGGAGTATGTGAGTAAGTGCCTTACTTGCTTACAGGTGAAGGCAGAGCATCAAAAGCCGTATGGGAAGATACAATCTTTGGATATACCGGAATGGAAGTGGGAGCACATCACCATGGATTTCATTACAAAGCTACCGTGTACCCCTAAAGGGTATGATGCCATATGGGTGATAGTTGATCGTCTGACGAATAGCGCTCATTTTCTACCGATCCGCGAGACGTATTCATCTGAGAGGTTGGTTGATTTGTTCATCAAGGAAATTGTAGCTCGTCATGGTGTGCCGGTGTCTATTGTGTCTGATCGTGACACTCGGTTTACATCTAAATTTTGGAAGAAATTCCACGACGCTATGGGGACGAGGTTACATATTAGCACGGCTTATCATCCCCAAACCGATGGTCAGTCAGAAAGAACCATTCAGACACTGGAAGACATGCTCCGGGAATGTGTGATCAATTTTGGTGGAAGTTGGGATGACCACTTACCGTTAGCCGAATTCTCATACAACAACAGTTATCATGCCAGCATTGGTATGCCACCATATGAGATGCTATACGGTAGGAGATGCAGAACACCCGTTTTTTGGGGTGATATTGGTCAGAAGGAATTGGGGAGCGTTGAGGTAATCGAGGCTACGACTGAGAAGCTTGAAAAGATCAAAGCCTTCTTGAAGGCAGCCAAAGATAGACAGAAGTCGTATGCCGATAAGCGACGTAGGCCAATTGAGTTCCAGGTGGGTGACCGGGTTATGTTGAAGGTCTCACCTTGGAAGGGTATTATCAGATTCAGAAAGCGGGGCAAGTTGAGCCCGAGATATATAGGCCATTTCCGAATCATTGCTCGAGTAGGGGAGGTGGCCTATAGATTGGAGTTGCCTGATGAGTTAAGTGGGATTCACCCGACATTCCATGTATCTCATCTAAGGAAGTGCTTAGCAGATGAAGATATGATTGTCCCATTGGAAGATATCGAAGTAGATGAACGGCTCAATTATGTGGAGCGACCAGTGGCAATCATCGACCGAAAGGAGAAAAGGCTAAGGAATAAAGTGGTTCCTCTTGTGCGTGTACAGTGGAAGCACAGGAAGGGATCCGAGTCAACGTGGGAGACTAAGGAGGAAATGAGACAGCATTATCCACGTCTGTTCGACGAATAACAGGTTTCGGGGACGAAACCTATTTAAGGGGGGTGGACTTGTAACACCCGAATATTTATTATTTTGAAGCCGGTGAAGAAAGAAAAGAAAATAAAGTTCAAAAGTCGAGGGACCAAACTCGCCAACGAAGAAAAGTTGGGAAATGTGGTGATATTAGTAGGGAGAGGGCAGCCCACTCTCCCCACACACCCCACATTTCAGATTTCTTAGAGAGAAGAAGAGTGAAAGGAGAAAAATTTGGTTCGGGTCGCCAAAATCGTCGTGAAGCAAGCCAAATCGAAGCTCTTGTCGTTGTGCTCGTTTAGGTGAGTTCTAGGACCCCTCTTTTACATGTTTTTGAATGATTTTGGGGCTGGAACACATCTGAAAACCCTTTTTCGCGTTTTGGGTGAAAACCCGTATGTATGCGTGTGTGTATGTGTAGGACCCGTTTGGGGCTTGATTTCTTGCTTGGTTGTGCTTGAATAATGTTATGGTATGCATCCCTAAGGTTTAGGATGGTCGATTTGGGCTTAAAATGGGTTTAGATGAGTTTGGAGGCCGAAAACCCTCGGCTGCAGTCGGATGAACTGCATTCTGCATCAGTTAGGGCTAGGCGACCGACTGGAGGCCGAATGGAGGCCATACGGCCGATTGGGGTGCGATTGGGGTCCATTCGCACGATTGGGGTCCATTCGCACAATTGAAGGTCCATTCGTACGATTGAATGTCCATTCGCACGATTGAAAGGCCAGTCGCATGGAGGTCATGCGACTGAAGGTCCAGTCGCATAAGTGCTCATTCGCATTAATCCCATTCGCATGAGGTCCATCCGCATTGTCCATTCGCACGACTGGATGTTCATTCGCATAGGTGTTCATCCGCATTAGTTTAATCGCATGATGTTCAGTCGCATGGAGGCCATGCGACTAAAGGGTGTCCATACGCCCGAGTAGGGCTGTCACACCCGAGGAAAGTGTAGTTAGACTTCTGACTTTCGGGGAAAAGTGCAGATGTAAGTTTTGAGGTAAGGGTTCCTGTAAGAGCATGTAAGATGACGATTGGGGCCTTAGAAAGCATGTTAGGCATGATGATGATGTTGCATGTTTATGCATGTTATATATATGTATGGTGTTGCCCTGTATGATGATGATGAATGTGTATGATGTGTTCCTTATTACGATGTATGTTTATCTTTCTTGTGACTTTACGTGTTATGTTAATGAATGAATGAAGTATTATGTAACGTAAATTGAAAGATAATGAAAGAGGAACATAAAGTAAGAATGAATGCATTATTGAATGACGAATGAATGAAGGAAAGGCTTGCAAGCATACAATGAGGTGAGCAACGTGTGGTTGCAAAAGACTCGGATCACAGGCAATCATAGAGATTGTCAATGGGGTGAGCAACGTGTGGTTGCAAAAGACTCGGATCACAGGCAATCATGGAGATTGTCAATGGGGTGAGCAACATGTGGTTGCAAAAGACTCGGATCACAAGCAATCATGGAGATTACCAATGGGGTGAGCAACGTGTGGTTGCAAAAGACTCGGATCATAGGCATCATTAAGATGGCCAGAGAAAGGAGGTGAGCAACTCAGTTGTTGCAACAGACTCGGACAACGCGTTATTATGAAGTTGCCATGAGGTGAGCAACCCTATGGTTGCAAGAGACTCGGAAAGCATGCTATCGTTGAGATTGGCAATTGGGGTGAGCAACTATATGGTTGCAACAGACTCGGATCGCGCGAAGTCGTTGGGATTGTTATGAGGTGAGCGACCTTGTTGTCGCAACAGACTCGAAGGAACGAACGTATAAAGGAACAAAAGATTATGTATGAAAGAACGAAGTATGAATGAACGTAAATGAATGATCGGAATAATGTACAGAATAAGATCCTTGTCAGTCGACCTCAGTAATCGTGGCTGAGTACCACGAAGAGGGTAAAGTCTGACCGGATCTAGATAGAGAAACGAACGATAATGTAACACGTGAATGAGTAAGTTAATGAACGGAATGATGAGGATAATACTGATATTATCTGTATGTACGTATGATGTATGATCGTGAACAAATGTAAAGTAAAGTATGTTTTATTTATAAAACTAGAACTCACTCAGCAACGCTGACTTTGATGTGTTTCCAGTTGGCAGGTAATGATTGCTGAGGATGGCACGGACGACTACTCAGCTCTTTTGGGATGACATTCTTTGATTAATGTTTTTGCATTGTAATGCGAACAATTTATTTTGTAATGAATGTTGTATTAATTTGCAAAAGCATTTACATGGAAATGAAAGATTGTTTTAGTTTTCCGCTGCGATTTTATGAAATACAAATGTAATTATACGTTTTATGTGCGATGAGAACCCAGCTGTAAGCGTCCCGGGAACGGAGCCTTACATGCCATTTACCACACGTGCAAGTTCTGTTTTTGTATTCCACGGTATAATCATTTCCACCAGCTTCATTTGTTTGTATTTTTAACAAAACTCTATACCTCGCCTCTCTGTAATCAAACTCTGTTATAATATGCTCTTGCGAGTTAATATCACGTGTGTTAAATAAACGCCATATGCGAGGGGGTAACGCGGTGTTACAATTGGTTGCGATGTCAGTGTGCTTTCTGAACTGTTCGACTGTTTTTTCGAACGTAGAATTAATAATAGCTTTTATTGGCATAAGCCTGACACCTCGCAACGTATTATTGAAGCTTTCTGAAATGTTCGTCATCAGGTTACCCCACCGACGATGATTTTGATCATGTAGAAGCGTCCATTTACTCTCTTTAATAGTTTTTAAATATTCCCAGGCTTCTAGATTGATGCTTGTCATTTGACTTACACAATAGTTATACTTCCTTTGTTGGGTGGTGCTTCCGATAGACCAACATAGCCTTTTTAAGCTAGAAACCTTTAACTTTTGCATGAGGTTACTTCGAACATGTCGGAGACAAAATCGATGCACAACATTATTTTTCCACTCTTCAAGAGTATCATTGCACGAATAATTCCTTTGTGCCTATCAGAAATAACACATAACTTTTTTCCCGAACCAATATAATTATGGTGAACTGCAATGTGTGACCAGAATTGGTGGAAAAACCAACTCCAACTTTCTACCGTCTCTTCGTCTACAATTGCATAAGCTATCATCATTACATAGTTGTTTGCATTTTTTGCAACTGCAATTAACATTTTACCACGGTAAGAACCTTTCAAGAAAGTACCATCAACAGATATCACAGGCTGACAATAGCTGAACGCTTTAATTATTGGACCGAATGCCCAAAACACATATTTAAATGTGTAATAAGCAGATGTACCGGTCGAATGATATAACCATTCCACGATAACATGGTTCTTCTCTTGTAATGCCTTGATGTACGTAGGTAATTCCTCAAAATTACTGTCCCAACTACCATAAATATTCTCAATAGCAGCTTTTCTAGCTCGCCAGGCTTTATTATATGAAACATCAACATTCAACGTGTCTTTCAAATGTGCTTGAATTTGCTTGATGGGAAAAGCAATATCTTGACGAATAAAATGGATGATACGGGTAACAATATCTCTGCATTTGAAACTTCTATTGTTGTTACCAACAACAATACCAAAGCAGTTGTGGGAATTCACCCATCTTGAAATTCTCCACATGTGATGATCATGGTTCTTGGAAGCATAAACATACCATGAACATGGAGGACCACTATGAAGATTATTGTTGTAATTAGGGCTGGTGCTGTAGCACTTTGCTCTCCATCTTGTACGTTTACTTTCAACTACAACAGCCTCTCTGTTACGTGCAAGATTCCATAACCGCACTGCATGCATCACTTCATATTTCGATTTAAAATACATTCCAACACGAATTTCTTTTGACTCTTCATTCCATATATCCATATATTCTTCATCGTCAAAATCAGCAGCTTCATAATCTCTTAACTCCTGAGGATCTTCATAATAGTTCACCTCCCCGTAAGATCCTGGAGTAACACCAGAATTATAATTGTTTGAAACTCCATAAGTGTTGTTATCATCATCACTGGATTCTTCTTGTGATGGAATGAGTTCAGTATCTTCACTGCTGTCTGAACGACCATCATCCGACTTTTCAAAACCTCCATTATCATCGTCGACTTGATGATGAAAATTGGTTGACGGACCGGCTTGATAATCATGCGATCTTACATTGCCTTGATGATAAGAGTTGCTTGACGGATCGGGTGCTTGAGATACAGAGAAACCGCGTACGAGATCCATATAATTGGATTGTTGTACAGACAATTTTGGCTCAATGATAACATAAACATTTGCTCGAAAATTTCAACATTTTCTCCCAAATAATACAAAACATCTAGACTTGAGTCATTGAAAATTTCAGAACTTTGAGAAAAACCAGCATAAGAGTAATATAATTTTAATTTCAAATTATAATACTCTTTTTGAACCTGAAAATGATTATAAATCAAATCTAAAAACTCTTCGTATGAGACTCTATTACGATGAATAATAGTTGAACTTCTAGTAGAAACATCACATATGATATTTCCATTTTCGAATGAAATATCACCACCCCAATATATTTGTAGAAAATAAGGCCGAGACATTATAATTATTAGTTTTTTTGAAAGTGTTAATTGATTCGAGTGAATTCGTTTGTGTATAAATAGATGAAAGTAGTTAAAATTAGTGGACGGGAGGTTATTTGAGAACCCGCCCTTGCCAAGGGCTAGTTCTCAAAAATAGTCATGTCACCATCCACCATCGACATCACCATCGCATCGCAGGTCAAAGTGGAAGAAGAACCCGCCCTTGCCAGGGGCGGGAACCCCTTATGCCACATCCGCACGAGATTCAACCCTTTTGTCAACATCAATATTAAAAAAATCCTATTTTTTAAAAAAAATTCGTGTTTGTGATGGTTTGACTTTTATCTAAACTATCCAATTTGAATTATGTGTTGAATTCTTAATCGGTATAATAATCAATGTGGTGTATAACATGGTGACAGAGTTGGAATTCACAATTAATCGAAAAGGTGAATATTTATAATTGGCCGGGGTCTAAGAAGCTCACAATTACAAGCTTGAATTGTTTAAGTTGAGGTTAAGATGAACCTATCATTGTATTAATGAGCTCGACTTATAACTTAAGATCCATGAATCTCACGACTCGGTGATTACGATGATTGCATGCATTGTGGACGTATGTGTCAAAAGAGGATTCAGTTAAACTATATTGATATGCATAAATATCGCAAACTGTGAATGTAAAGCCACAGATCAGTAACACCGCTTCCCCCAATTTCAGGGGGTTGGAATTTCTTTACCAATTGGCAACTCACCACTGATTTCAGAGAATATTGTAATGAATAGACCCAACTTTGAATTTCTAACTGTGGTGGTCACACCATAGTTTTGCGAACTTGAAGACGCCGCATCATCGTCAAGAATATTTATGCGCAGGGCCTCTACTTATCTGATAGCAATCCAACATTCAACCCCGGGATGTCTAAATAAAGGTTTAAAAGAGTTTAAGTTTATATATAATACTGTCTCTAAGTTATTACTTTACATGTTTGTTTCCTATGTTATCTGAGAGTCATTTCAAATGGTGGAAATAATACTTTTTCAAATCATTAATTATTATTATTACCTTTGATGAGAGAAGTTAGGGAGATAAATGGAAACTTGTTTGTTAAAAAGATCATGAAAGCAAATGCATGGGAAGTGCAGTGCAGTGCAGGTGCAGGGTAGTTAAACCTGCCCTCTATATCCACCCACCAACTTCTTCACACTTTCTTCACTTGCAATGCTCCATCATATCACTATCAGTGTTGTTAAAACAGTTTCATCATCAAAGCTACAAACTTGTCACTTGATCGACAATCTCGATGTCAGCAAAGCAATCATCAAGCTTATTTATTTGCAATGCTGGTGCTTGATAAGTTTCATGTGTGAATTGAAGATGGGGAAGAAGAACGTTATGCTGCCTGCCAACCAAGTTGATTTGACCAAAGTCGAGTACAATCCTGGAGAAATTGAAGGTTCTAGTTATTTCTAGTTAATTTTTGTTATTACTTAATAAATTGCTTAATTACTATGTAAAAGTATTTGCAGCTCCGAATTTAAGTGGGTTATGGCTAAGGATTTTCGTTATGTTGCTTGAAATGCCGTTGATTGGTTCTGTCATCATTGCTTACTTGAAGAAACAGAATAAGATACAAGAGGTGACGCCCTTATTACTTTCAAAATTGCTACTTCTGTTAGTTACTTACACTTCTATGCTATACAGATGTTAAGGGAGACAGTGATACCAGAGCCACCCATGTTTCGACCTGAGTTCCCTCTTCAAGGTTTTAACTCCTTTACCCACTAGTGCATACAAAGTGGTTCCATTTTCGTTTAAATATGGAATTGGCGTAAAATCAACAGTTACTTTTGGATGAGTATAAATAAAAGATCGCTTCCACAACAAAAGTAATCCTTTTGATCTGCGTTATTTTTTAAACTAGAACAAGAATCAGGAGTGGTTTGCCTCGGGGAAGATGGAAAATCTCAAGATCGAGTTGACTCATGCATCAGATGTCTTCCCCAATATGATCCTGCATCTAGCAGAAGGAGTTCTGGGTTGACCCCATCATTTCGCTACTGGAAGATTCGTGATTATGCATATTCATACAGGTCAAGGATCACAACCCCATCAGTGGTATGTCACAATCACATACAAGTTGCCTTGCTAGCCTAATCCTATTTGATGCTTCTTAAATGTGTATATATTCGTTCGTTTAAAAGGTCGCAGAATACGTCATTTCTGCAATTGAAGAATTCAGCAAAAATAAGATACTCCCAACACCACAATTGGTTTCGTTCAATGCTGAAGATGTTAGAAAGCAGGCAGCAGCTTCAACCCAACGATTTGAGGAAGGTACATTAATTTGTTTCCATATTAATTGATATCTACAAAAGAAAACTTCTATTCCATCTCCTTAATGTATAGTATTTCTGTTTACTTTAATAAGCATGGAGAAATTACATAAAAAGGTTAGTCTTAAATTTCTATCCTTATAGTTTCAAGAAACATATAATCAGTGGTCTTTGTGTTGATATCAACATGTTACATAATATTATGATTTTGCAGTGCAAAGACTTTCTTTTATAATTGGAATGATGAAGTTTCTTGACACTTATAAATCTAAAGAGACATCCTATACACATCTATACGTGTGAAAGACGCACTCAACAAAACATTTGTTAGGCCAAGTAGAAAAAGGTGTAGGCAAATTGCATATTGTGATGCATGCGGCTTTGGTTGTGTAGGAAACCCATTGTCAGCTTTGGATGGTATCTTCATGGCAATCAAAGATGATATAGATTGCTATCCCCATCCATCTAGGGGTATGATTCTTTGGCATGCCGTATATATAGCTAGATAGATTAATAATGCATTTTTGGGGAACTTAAACGTACAGGTGGGACGACATGGTTAGATGAGGTGCGCAGTGTTGACAAGGATGCAGTTTGCGTATCAAGGTTAAGGAGCTGCGGGGTGATTTTGGTTGGGAAGGCTAATATGCATGAATTTGGACAAGGGACTACCGGAAATAACCCAAACAACGGGTAAGATTTTATTATTAGTCATATATATGACAAATGAATTAATTAGTTAGTAGGTCGATTGATTGATTTGATGTGTGTGACAGAACAACACGAAACCCGCATAGTGCTGAGAGGTATGCAGGTGGATCTTCATCAGGACCAGCAGCAATTGTGGCTTCTGGAATATGTTCAGTTGCATTGGGTACAGATGGAGGAGGTTCCGTCCGTATTCCCTCTTCTCTTTGTGGTGTCGTGGGATTAAAGACAACATATGGGCGTACTGACATCAAAGGGTAACTTTAACTTCCTTCTTGAATTTGTAGTTTTCATAATTTAATTGATTACAATATATAGTCAATTCTAGTTCAATATTACCAGCTAGCTAGTTGTTACCTTCATAATCGTGTTCAATTCATTATCAGGGCATTATATGATGGAGGGACCTTAGAAATTATAGGACCAATTGCTTCCAGTGTTGAGGATATCATGCTGGCGTAAGCAACTCTCTCTATGTGTGTGTGTGTGTGTGTATCATGACTCATGTAAGTAAGGGCAACCAAATACTTATTGATTGATTTCTTCAGGTACGCAGCAATTTTAGGAGCTTCCCCTGCTGATAAATTAAGCCTTAGTCCCGTAATGTCCAAATTACCATATTAATTATAACTTTTTAGATTAATGTCATCTTCATCTTTTAATATGGTTGCAGTGATTTATATATTTTGCATGCAGTCCCTCCCCTGTTTACCTGATCTATCATCTCATGAGAGTTATAGTATTTTGGGATCAATGCGTTTAGGAAAGTACACAGAGGTGATCGTATCCCTTTCTAAATCTAATAACGATTGCTCCATGTATTCTTACTATTGTCTACATGCAGTGGTTTAATGATGTCTTCTCACCTGACATCTCAACCAAGTGTGAAGATATTCTTAATCTCTTATCACTAACTCATGGCTGTAAAGTATGTATAATATTCAAGTCTACCACATGAAGCAAAGCATGTTACTTCTTTCTTACACTCAACTTTTTTGTTCAAGGTAATTGAGGTTATCATACCAGAGCTTCACCAGATACGAACGTCCCATCTTGTTTCACTTGGTTCTGAAGCACTAGCCTCCATTGCACCTCACTGTCAGAGCGGGTATGCATGTTTCTAAAGTAATACCAGTAATATTTTTTCTATATTACTTTTCAGTAACGCTTGTTATTGTTCTGCGTGTATGACTAATCCCCTGACAGGAATGTTAAGAAATTTACACTGGACACACGCACTAATCTGGCACTTTTCCAGTCATTCACAGCTTCCGACTATGTAGCTGCCCAGCGCCTTAGGTCAGCTCTTGGGCTTTTCCTGAAATTGGAAGGACAAATGATTTCACTTTTTTATGGAGAGAATCGATAACCATAAAGAACGTGTTTACTTATCAGGCGCAGGGTGATGTACTATCACATGGAGGTGTTCAAGACAGTCGACGTCATAGTTACTCCAACAACCGGGTATGTGTGGTCCCTTAATTGCTTAGAGTAGAATATCGGACTTGCTTTTATAACCTTTGTGCCTCCAAACTTTGGATGTTAGTAATCAAAATATTTCAAAACGTGGTTGGCTTATTCTTATGGGTTTCATAGTTTGAGAAATTTTGAAAAGAAGTAATTGTTTATAGAGTTGGGTGTTCTCTGTTAGCATGACAGCTCCTTTAATTCACAAAAGGGCACTCCAGACAGGAGAGACGAACTTGAAGGTAACAGGTGGGTTGAGTTGGTAATTTACGCTTGATTCTACTGTCTGAAACCAATAAGCTGCATTTGTGGTATGCTTCATGTTTCAGGTAATTTGATGCGTTTCATCCTAGCAGGGAATCTTATTGGACTCCCAGCCGTTTCTGTACCTGTAAGTAGTGTGTTGTTTTCACTAATAGTAACTTGTATTAGTCAACATGTGAAATGAAAGAATATATCTTACCTGCAGATAGGTTATGACAAGCAAGGGCTTCCAATCGGTTTGCAGATCATAGGCCGCCCATGGGGTGAAGCTACAATTCTGCGTTTGGCTGCTGCATGTGAGGTACATTTAACGAATATCCCAAACATAGATGATGCGAAGCATGCACCATACTGACATTATTTGCTGATGCTCATTCAGGCGCTACGTTCCGAGACTAAGAAGCCTGTATCTTATTTTGATGTTTTGAAGGGACACTGATTTTCATAGAAGTCTATATATTATTATGGCATTGTAAACCACTTTTAATTTGTATTCAACTACAACTACTCTGTCGACTCTTAATCAATTACTAGCATATCATATTAAGACCTTATTGAGGGATCGGTATATTGAGAGGTCATGGCATCTCTTCTTACCTTTCTTGAAGAGAAATTGAATAGTAAATGAGATCTTGAGCCAATTGTTGTTTTCCATTCCTGAGGAGTAACATTTAAAAATCCAGACCATTTCAGAAAAACTTGCCATCTAATTAATATATGTCAACTGTAACATTAATATATGTCAATTGTAACATTATCATGTAACACTGTCACTCTCACTATCGCTATCGCCATCGCTGCCGCCATCGCTGCCGCCATCGTTGCCGCCATCGCCGCCGCCGCCATCCCCGCCGCCGCCATCCACATTTCAATCCACTATGAATGATCTCTTTCGTCCTGTACTTCGACAATTTGTGTTAGTGTTCTTTGATGATATCTTGGTCTATAGCAAGGCTATTGACCAACACTACAACCACCTGCAATATGTCTTCAACACACTAATAACCAACCACTTTCATGTTAAACCAACCAAGTGTGTATGTATGTATGTATGTATGCATGCGTGTGTGCGTGTGTGCGTGTGTGCGTGTGTGCGTGTGTGCGTGTGTGCGTGTGTGCGTGTGTGCGTGTGTGCGTGTGTGCGTGTGTGCGGTGTGCGTGTGTGCGTGTGTGCGTGTGTGCGTGTGTGCGTGTGTGCGTGTGTGCGTGTGTGTAGGTACGTAGGTACGTATGTACGTATGTACGTATGTACGTATGTAAGTATGTATGTATGTATGTTGGGGACAATATTTAGGGAAAGTCAATGATTGGGTATTATGGTGGCGGATGTGATGACGTCAATTTGGGTTTATCAAGCAAAAGTAAAAACAAAACGATGTTCATTGCGGATGTGATGACGTCGATTTGGGTTTATCTAACAACAAACAAAACATCAAATGTATTATCGGTGTGAAACCCAACATTGGATTCAAAATTACCTATAAATATGTTGTTGGTATGGGTCGTTTTATATTATTTTTCCTCTCACAGGTTAAACATGCATGTTAAGTTATTAGACTTAACTAATAAGAAACATCATCATACGTGTATTAAAATTCTCAAACCTCCTAAACAAGTCTAATTTGTTGAACATTCAAGTGATATTTGTTGATACATAGTAAACTCTACACAAGCTTAAAGAGAATAAAACTGAGAACAAATCTCTTGCTACTAATTTATTGAAGAAAACTTGTTATCAATAAAAGTTGTGATACACTGAATATATAGAGGAAAAATAAGCTGAAAACTAGGACCACTACTCCAACGTTCGACTACCTACCGACTCGGTAAAACATGACCAAGTAATGCTAACAAACTCCTACATACTTGCATGGATTACAATCAAAATAAAAAAAATAAATAATCATTAAAAGCACACATGCAAAGTGATCTGCACATGCATAACAGAGGCCCACAAGTAAAGTTGCATGTTTAACACTCCCTCTCAACCTTCACTTGAGTTAATCCTAACTTGTTGCAAAACTCCATAATCTTGATACTTGAGAGACTCTTTGTAAACACATCTGCAAGTTGGTCCTAGTATCAATCCACTCCATTTCAATTCCACCTTTCAAAACATTATCCCTTAAAGTGATAATGTATCATATGCTTCGTTCGAGTGTGAAAAACTAGATTCTCAGCCAACTTTATAGCTGATCGATTGTCACAAAACAACACCTGGGTCAGCCACATACACTCTTGGGCAACCATGGCAGCTGCTCTATACTCTGCCTCAGTGGTTGAAAATGACACTGTTGGTTGTCGTTTGCTACACCACGAGATAGGACTTGCCTGTACATGAACACATATCTAGTAGTTGACCGTCTCTCGTTCAAGTCACCTGCGTAATCTACATCACACATACCCGTTAACTTTGGATTTTGCTCCTTCTTGAACATTACCCCCTTATCTACTATACCTTTCACATACCGAAGCACATGTTGAATTGCTAAGAAACGTGGCTTGCGAGGATCTTGCATATAACGACTTAAAACCCCAATAGCAAATGATGCATCTGGTCTTATGAGAGTAAGGTATATTAGACTACCAACCATCTTTCTATAAACTGTTGGATCTTCGAGTTCCCTTCCAACACTTGAGTACAACTTTACTCGAGCCTTAATTGGTGTTGGTGCAGCTTTGCAAGAAACCGTACCAAATTTGTATAACATGTCACTAGCATACTTTGTCTGATGAAGGATAACCCCATCTTCAGTGTAGGCTAGTTCTAACTCAAGGAATCTTACCAACTTGCCTAGATCCTTAATTTGAAAATACACACACATTGATCTTGAGTTGGGTAATTTCATCATCTAAGTCTCCAGTGATGATTAAATCATCCACATAGGCTAGCACTATAGCAACCTTATCACCTATTTTCTAACAAACAAACTTGCATTTGCATGGGTTAGTATAAAACCATTTAACTCTAAAAATTCAGCTATTTTATCAAACCAAGCTCTTGGTGATTGCTTCAACCCGTAAATAGCTTTCTTTATCTTGCACACATATTCAGGGTGCTCTTTGTTTTCAAAACCACTCGGTTGGTTCATGAAAATTACATGATCAAGCTCACCATAGAGAAATGCATTGTTAACATCCATTCGTGCAAATGACCATCCTTTATTCACTGCCATGGCTAATAAGACTCGAACTGTTGTTAGCTTGGACATTGAAGTGGGCCCAAGTGTGGATGAGCAAGCTTTAGCCTTTTTGGAGGCCCAAGATTGCTTATCAAATGGGCTTCACTGAAACGATCATAAGTTGGGCTAGAAGTCTCCGTTTTAGGCCTGTGACCAGTCATCGTTTCGGCCCAAAAACAGCTTATTTTATGAGTTATTTACGTTTTTATCTTATTTTTACATTTTGCTGAACTTTACATTTTGTTGAACCCATATGCTTTCTGTTTTAGTTTATACACCCACTTATAGCTTATCGGTTTTACACCCTCGGCTTTGGAACCAACTCCCAAGTTTCATTGCGATACAGGGCAGCCATCTCCTCTTCCATTGCTTGCCACCATTCTTGTTTCACACAAGCTTCTTCGAATGAACTTGGTTCTGCCCAAATATCCTCAACAATAGCCACATTGGCATACTTAGAATTAGGCTTACGTACCCTTTGTGATCATCTTAGAACCGGTTCAGATTGAATGTTCTCTTCACTTTCTGCAGTAGGCTGAGACTCATTGTTCTGACCAGAAAGACTTTCTTCATCTTGTACTTGGTCATCATTAGTGAAGTCTAGAACAATCTTGGAATTCAGTACTTTATTCAAAGGTGACCACCATGATGATTGCTCATCAAATATGACATTCCTTGATACATAACCTTGTTACTATTAGGATCACAGCAACACCAACCTTTTCTTTGTGAATCATACCCTACAAACACACACCGAATAGCCTTCTTATCCATTTTATGACGAAGGTGATTCGGTATGAACGCATAGCAAATACAACCAAATTCACGAAAATAACTAACATTTGGTTTGGATCCAGTCAACTTTTCATAAGGAGAAACATACTTTAATGTTTGAGATGGTATTCTATTGATTACATGCCGGTCGTGTTCATCGCCTCTGCCCAAAATCGATCGGGCATATTCTTATCATGAATTAGGCTTTTCGATACCTCTCCCAGATGCCTGTTCTTACGCTTTGAGACTCCATTCTGTTGTGGTGTATTAGAACACATCAATTGCCTCTTGATTAGCTTCTGTCTCAGGTAATAAAATGAATTCATTTGACAAATATTCTCCTCTGTTGTCAGAGCGCAAACATTTGACTTTGCGACCCGTCATCAGTTGAACATCAAATTCAAATTCTTTGAACTTGGAGAACACCTCTGATTTATTTTTTTATAAAATACAACCACACGAAACGTGAATAATCATCGATAAAAGTAACCATGAATCTCATACCTTGCATAGATACTTGGTTTCTTCTTTGCTGGAGTTATGCTTAATCTATTTTGGCTGATTAGAAATCTTATAGATGTTAAAGTTCTTTTGAATTGGGGCATCCTTTTCTTGGTAAGGTCATAGTGTTAACAATCTTTCATACCTTTTAAGACCCTAAATCATGTAAAAGGCTGGGTGTTATCTCTGATGAAGTTTTTTGGTTGGAACTTTAATTGGTTGTGTAGACAAGTTTGTAGCTTGGGTCAAACCTTCTAAAAAGGCTGGGTGTTATGTAAGAGCAGAAAACAGGCTTGATTTTATTAGAAACAAAAATGATAGTGGCCCGATTCGAGAGGGGCAAAGTCTCCGATTACAAGGGTAAAATGAACATAACAACTTGAATAAAAAAGTGATGAACAAGCCTGGATTTATAATATCCAATTTCTAAATTAAGGTAGTGATCTGCTCCCTAATTTCCTGTGATTGAATTGACTGAGTATAATCAGCCAATTTACCCTCAATTGTCTTGACCGAGTGGATTCAACAATTCCCAAAAATAACATCCAGCTGTCCCATATTGCTAGCTGTAATCCTATTCCTTTTTCTTGAATACACTTTCAGTGGGCCTTTATCATTACTTCCCTCCCGGTAAAACGCCTTGTCCTCAAGGCGAAATGCAGGAAATTGCTCAGCTACCAGATCATAGGTTTCCCATGTAGACTCTTCTACCGGACGGTTACACCAAGTGATCAACAGTTCCAGGTTGGGGTGGCCAGCGTCATAGACCCAGCGATGAGTGATGACGGAGCTGGTTGCAAGTCAATTTCCCAGTCTTTGGTGATGGATATTGGTGCCGTTGGAACCGAGGAAAAAGAACCATGGGCAGGTTTAAGCATTGAAACGTGGAAGACTGAATGGATTTTAGCTTCGGGTGGTAATTCCAACTCATAGGCAACTAGACCAACTATTCGTTTAATACGATATGGTCCAAAAAATCTTGGGGATAGCTTCTCATACCGACGTTTGGCCAGACTTTTTGACGATAAGGTTGAATCTTCAAGAAGGCATAATCGCCAACCTGAAACGTGAGTTCCCGACGCTTCAAATTTGCGTGGTTTCGCATTCGATCTTGGGCCTTTTGGAGGTTTTGTCGAAGCAGCTTCAGCATATCATCTCGATCGATTAACTGCTGTTCCAGTTCTGCATTTTTAGTTTCCCCTAGAACATAAGGAAACAATGAAGGTGGTTCCCTGCCATAGACAACAGAAAATGGGGTTATACCGGTAGATGTGTGATATCCGGTATTATATGAATATTCAGCCCATGGTAAGTAAGTACTCCATTTGGTTGGTTGCTCACTAGCAAAGCAACATAGGTAAGCTTCTAAGCAACGATTTAGAACTTCGGTTTGGCCGTCCGTTTGAGGGTGGTAACTTGTGCTCAGTTTTAACTTAGTCTGGCTCAATCGAAACAGCTCTTGCCAAAAGTTGCTAAGGAAGACCACATCTCGGTCAGAAACGATGGAACGGGGAAAACCATGCAACCTGATTATTTCCTTACAGAATAACGCAGCTACTCATTTGGCCGTGAAAGGATGAGATAAACAAAGGAAATGACCATATTTGCTTAGACGATCCACCACAACAAGAATAGTATCGAAACGACTTGATGGGGGTAAACCGACAATAAAGTCCATGGAAATATCCTCCCAAATTCGATTGGGGATGGGTAAGGGCTGAAGCAAACCGGCTGGAGACAGAGTTTGGTATTTCTGTTGTTGACATATCACATATTGTTGGACAAATAGCCTGATATCTTGTTTCATCCTGGGCCAATAATAACGAGAAGAAAGACGTTTATAAGTTTTTAAAAAACCCCCATGGCCACCACTTGGGGTGTCATGCGCTTCTTGTAACAGCTTATGTCTGAGAGAAGACACCTCTGGTATTACTAAACGCCCCTGATAAAACAAAAATTGGTCCACAAAAGAAAATCAGTGGGTGACGAAGGATCCTCTTGTAACTTCTTGATCAGATCCCTTGTAAATGGGTCGGCTTTCAGCCCTGCTTTGATATCAGCCACCTCGACACAGTAAGGAACAATGAGTGTCAATAACTCTCCAAAATGGGGTCGACGAGATAAAGCATCTGCCCCCTTGTTCTCTTTTCCAGCCTTGTGAACAATGGAAAAATCGTAAGGCATGAGCTTAAGTAGCAATCTTTGTTGCTCGGCAGTGGTAATACGCTGCTCTAGTAAAAACTTAAGGGTATAGTGATCAGTGCGGATGAGAAAATGCCGACCCAACAAGTAGTGACTCCATTTTTGTACCGCCAGGACTAACGCCAACAGCTCCCTATGGTAAGCCGATTTAAATCGGTTAGATGGAGAAAACCCTTTGTTGAAATAGGCCACAGGGTGGTCCTCTTGAGATAATATTGCTCCTACTCCGTCTGATGATGCATCACATTCGATAACAAAGGATTTTGAAAAGTCTGGTAACCTCAAAACAGGTGTAGTCAGCAGCGCCTGTTTCAGGTCATTAAAGGCCTTAAGAGCTGCCTCCGACCAAAGAAACCCGTCCTTCTTGGTCAATGCAGTAAGCGGTCGAGCTATAAGCCCATAATTTCGGACAAAACGCCGATAATAGCCTGTTAGCCCGAGGAAACCTCTCACCTCTTTTACTGAAAAGGGAATGGGCCATGACTTAACAGCTGAAATCTTTTTCTCCTCCACACTAACTCCTTCCGAGCTGATTACATGTCCCAAAAACACCACTTGTTCTTGCCCAAAACAACACTTCGATAATTTTGCAAAGAATCGGTTGTCATGCAATAATTTTAGGGCCTGTTCTAGGTGGAACTTGTGCTGCTCCATACTTGAGCTGTAAATTAAAATATCATCAAAGAACACAAGTATAAAACGTCGTAAATAAGGACGAAATAAATCGTTCATAACAGCCTGAAACGTGGAGGGAGCGTTAGTTAAGCCAAACGGCATAACCTTGAACTCGTAATGACCCGAATGGGTACGAAAAGCTGTTTTTTCAATATCCGGAGCCGTCACTCTGATTTGATAATAGCCCGAACGCAAATCGAGTTTTGAAAATACCTTAGCCCCATACAATTCATCAAGTAACTCGACACACAATCGCCACGTACTGTCCTTCTTCTTCACTAGTAAAACCGGGCTTGAGAAAGGACTGGTGCTTGGTTGTATAAAGTCGGCTGCCATTATTTGCTCTACTTGTTTCTCTATCTTAGTTTTTTGAGAGTAGGGGTAACGGTAAGGGCGAATATTAGGTGGAGTCGAATTTGGCAGGAGAGGGATTGAATGATCTTGTGATCTAACCGGGGGTAGGTCTTGAGGCTCTTCAAAAACAGCAGTGTATTGTGTGACAATAGGTTGTAGTGGGGCTGGTATGCAAGGCAAAATTTCTGGATCAATGGCTAGGTGTTGAAAGCTAGATGATTTTTGGGGCCCAGATGCGACACCTTGTAATTTGTATCGTTTCCCATCTATTGAAAAAATCATGAACAACTCTTTCCAATTAGCTTGAATTGTATTTAATGTGGCTAACCATTGAATACCCAAAACCAAATCCGCTCCACCAAGGAGAAAGGATGGAAGTCTTGAGTGATCTTGAGATCATTAACCTGCATAGCAAGATCTTGGCAAATATGGCCACATCGAATTACATCCCCATTACCGATTTGGACGCCAAAAGGTTCTACCGGTTGAAAAGCCAGCTTAAGTTCACTCACCAATACTTCGGAAATAAAATTGTGTGTAGAACCACCATCAACTAAAATTAAAACTTCAGTAGAATGAAGCATACCTTGGACCTTCATCGTAGTAGGGTGTGGTTTGCCCAAGATAGCATGTAGACTGATTTCAGCAGTCTCTTCCTGGTCAGAATCGGGGCTGGTTGGAATAGTTATAGGAGACTCATCAACATCCTCTGCTTCCAGAGCCTTAAAGGTACCGATTTTGCAACGATGACCCGACCCGTATTTATCACCACATCTGAAACATTCACCTTTTAAGAATCGGGTTTGTTTCTCTGTCTCAGAGATTCGGTAAGTATTTTTTGGTTGGGTTGAGGTTTGGGCTGAAGTGAAGGTCATTGGCTTGGAATCCGGCTGTGAGGATTTCGAGGATGGGGTCCAAGAGGTGTTTTTTCCTGGGCGGTGAGGGTTGAGTTTAGATTCAAACTCCAGGGCCAGGCTCATAGCATTATATACTGTACGGGGCTTGTGAATTCTTACATCGGCTTTTAATTCATCTTTAAGACCATTTAAGAATACCCCTAAAAGGCAATGATCGGGCCAGTTTGAAACCCGAGAGGATCTCTTAGCAAACTCCTGCCGATACTCTTGGACCGACCCAGTTTGTTTGATGTTACAAAGGAACTCATCCGGGTTTTGGAACTCTGCCAGCCCAAAATTTGTGGTAAACGCTTGAACCAATTCTTCCCAGAAAGTGACAGGTTGGTCGTTAGAGAGCCAAGAAAAGAGGTCCAGGGCATCACCTTCTAAGTGCATTGAAGCCACTTCAACTTTCTCCTCATCAGGTATTTGATAATACCTGAAATATTTGTCAGCCTTCAACAGCCATCTGCGAGGGTCTCCTCCGCTAAAGATCGGGAAATCGATTTTGTTGTAGGGCCTATATGGCTGTCGACCCCTCCAAGAGCTTTCCCCTTCATCATTCTTGCTGCCTCGAGGTCGTTCTCCTGCCTTCAGGGCCGCTATATCTTCCTTCATCGTTTCAAATGACTCCAACTTCGCGGCTAGGGCAGCCAATTGAACTGCAACGGGGTCGGGTGGGTTTCCTTCGCCTGAGCTATTCCGGGTTTGCACCATTTCGAATGTTTCCCGGCAATGGAACCAAATGATAAGAATAGGTTGTAAGAGCAGAAAACAGGCTTGATTTTATTAGAAACAAAAATGATAGTGGCCCAATTCGAGAGGGGCAAAGTCTCCGATTACAAGGGTAAAATGAACATAAACAACTTGAATAAAAAAGTGATGAACAAGCCTGGATTTATAATATCCAATTTCTAAATTAAGGTAGTGATCTGCTCCCTAATTTCCTGTGATTGAATTGACTGAGTATAATCAGCCAATTTACCCTCAATTGTCTTGACCGAGTGGATTCAACCAATTCCCAAAAATAACATCCAGCTGCCCCATATTGCCAGCTGTAACCCTATTCCTTTTTCTTGAATACACTTTCAGTGGGCCTTTATCATTATGTCTGATGATATGGGGGTCAACTTGTTAGAGATTCAATGGAGTTGAAAGCTCAAGAAATTGCTATAGCCAAGGATCCCAACCCTGATGTCTTGGAGTCACTACGGTTGTTTGCACAAAACTTTTATGTTCTTTAAGATTTTTGCTGCAAAAGTGAGAGTTTGAGATTTGGTAGCAAGAAGAAAATCTGTAGTAGGCAAGGAAGAATCGGTGACCATCAGCTGAGTGGAGAGAGATCACATCTTAATAACACAGGAACAACCAAAGCCCAAGGCACACCCTAGTAAAACTAACAACGACCTTCCAGGGGATAATGGGAGAGGCGTGTTATATTGTGAACTCCATACAGACAACAATGTTCCAATCAAAAGCTAAGATTGAGGACTTATGCGATTCTTGGAATTTTCTGTTTTGTGGTGAGATTTAAGTTCATGAAGATTACACAAAGCTAGATCAATGGGATTTGGAGGGAGAAATGAAGTTCATATGTGCTAACATTACATATAGCTTTATATATAATTGAATTTAATTTTGACATCATCTGCTCCTCAACTTAGCAAGTTTGCTATTTGAAATAGATTGCAAGATGTTATTTCTTTCAACCAAGTTATGTCTTTATTAAATTAATGATTCAAAAAGAAACACAATTGCAGTTGCTAATAACATTCTGTTTTAGGGGACTTGTGAAATAATAACTATATGAGCCTATACATTTACATCCATAGTAAGGAGCGATTCACAAATTCTCATTCTTTTCATCATAAAAGTGGGTATTGTTGAACAAATAGCAAATAATTTTTTTAGAATACAACCATGAATTAATGCTTTTCAAATGAATAAAAAGAAATTTAAAATACATTAGATTCAAGCTTCCTAGAAAGTAATTATGAGGGTGTATTGTTAAACTCCCGTTGGAGTGATTGAATATATCTAGAATGTATTATAGTGCTTAAGAAATCATGTTTCATATTCAATAAAAGATGATTTAACTTTGTTAAGTTATTTATAGAATAGAATGCACCCTTATATAATAATATATATTAGAAAATGACATGAAATTTTGATTCTTGTTCTGTTTTCATGAATGAATGAATAAAGTAAGGATATATGGGTGATAATATTCGTATCAATCTTATTTACTTCATTGGTTCAAAAACCAAGAATCATTATGTTACTCTTTGTTGTGAAGATAGACCTCGAGAGGAGATGATAGACATTATAAAGGTGTGGGGGACACCAAGCAAAAGGGATGATAAGCATGAACCAAGAAAGCAGTTGGATGGTGGTAAGAGGAATACTATTTAAAATAGTTTTTTTATAAGGGAAAATTACCAAATTAAACATTTGACCACACAAAATTACTAAAATAATCATTGACCAAATAAAATACAAAAAATGACCATTCAGTTTGACCTCTCGTCAAGGGCGAGGAAACCCCATATTCCCTCGTCCACATGTCCTCGCCCACGTGTAGCTATCTTGCCCACGTGGAAAATGGGTAAAAAATATCTGGTCAGCGAGGGGTACAAGAAACGAGGCGAGGGATTTGACCCACCCCTCGCCGAGTCAGCGAGGGGCACAACACACGAGGTGAGGGGTGCATTTATCGAGGCGAGGGATGTGACATACCCCTCGCCGAGTCGGCGAAGATCCTTCAACCGAGGCGAGGGATGTGACATACCCCTCGCCGAGTCGGCGAAGATCCTTCAACCGAGGCGAGGGATTTGACCCTTCCCTCACCCATGTCAGCAAGGATGTGCCATATTAGCGAGGTGTCATTTTTTCATAAAAATCATTATTTTTTTTTGTTTTCATAATCACATTTTTACTTAACATCACTATAACTCTCGTCATCCACTAGAATATTGTTTAAATTAGAAATAAACTTTTTAGTGACGAATAACGTAAAAATTTCGTTTTGACCATTAAAAACAACATTAATAAAATATAGTAAATCTTTATCATCAGAAATATCGATATAACTTTGAATTCTCAGTTTTGAAGAAATCATATACTTTAATTCATTAAATGTTATGTTAGTAGATAAACTAAGAACATGTCTAACACATTTACCTTTTAATGGCGGATATTTTTCAACACCGTTTACAAAATGTCATTTACCACCACTGCATAGTGTGATATTAACTGACTTTTTTAAAAATTTTAAAGAATTTTAAGAAGGTTTTGAGAGAATGTAAGATTTGTTAAGGGTTATATAGAGGAAAATAAAATTGGATTAAATTTTAAGTATTAAAAAACAATAAATATTAAATATCTATAAATATTAAAAATATCTCGATTTAAAAAAAATGAGCGAGGAGGGGCATTTTGGTAATTTCATGCGAGGGAAACTCATAACCCTTGCCACGTGGGCGAGAGAATTGTCAACACATATTATCAATTGGCGAGGGATGCCACGTGGGCGAGGGATTATGGTTTTCCCTCGCCAAGTCAGCGAGAGATTCCACTATTCCCTCGCCAAGTCAGCGAAAGATTCCACTATTCCCTCGCCACGTCAGCGAGGGATGCCACGTGACGCATACCGATTGTTTATTTTTTTAAAAAAATTTAATTTTGACCGGTTATTTTAATAATTTACTTTGGTCAAATGTTTAATTTGGTAATTTATTATTTAGATATTTATTATTTATTACTTTTAAAACAAAATTTAAGGTCTGGTTAGCAAGGAAAAATGTAAAAGGGGTGGGGAGGTGTGAATAATTTAAAGAATGACATCTCATCTCATCTCTTCTCTTCTAATAATGCAAGAGGAAAAGTTGCGCATTCAGAATCAGATATCTTCTTCTCAAATCGAAATCGAAATCGAAATCGAAATCGAAATCGAAATCGAAATAGTCTCCTCTCCTCCATTCATCCATAAGCAAATCCTTATATTCAAGTCAATACCTATGTTTTGCTTCACACCCACTTCAATGATCACTTAAATTGGATACTCGGGGGGTGTATATTAAATAAATTCAATGGGTGTTGACGGAGGGTCGGTTGAAGATCAAGAACCAAAACCTGCTGCTGCCGCTGTCGCTGCCGTTCCTGTTGAGAAACCAGACATGACTCCTTCTACTTCTACTTGTATATCATCTGAACCAACTGCTCCTTCCTGGTTCACTCCTAAAAGGTACCATCTTTAACTTCTTCATGTAGAAAAGTCATGTAATTTTCACCTTCTTTTTTGTTATGCCAAATTTGGCTATTTGAATTTGGTAGTTTGTGTTGTTATTCCCAAACGAAAATTAATGTTAGGGTTTCAACTTTCTTTCTCTTATAAAAGCCCTAGCTGAATATCTTAGATTATGTAGTTTTTTTCTTTTTTATCCAAGTAAGTTGAAATGCCAAGGGGTTTTAAAAGCCCTAGCTGAATATCTTAGATTATGTAGTTTTTTTCTTTTTTATCCAAGTAAGTTGAAATGCCAAGGGGTTTTAAAAAGTTTTTTTGATTTTTGCCACCCTGCAATGTCTAATAGCCTTTGGTTAGTGTTGAGTACGCCCTGGACTTTTAGGGTTTAGTGATTGCATTCGTACAGGCTGCTTGTGGTGTTCTGTGCGATCAACATGGTGAACTATGTGGACCGAGGGGCCATTGCAAGCAATGGTGTAAACGGGAGTCCCAGAATTTGCACAGAAAGTGGTGTTTGCTCACATGGCAGTGGAATTCAGTAAGTTTTTAGTTTTTGAGGAACAATTAAAAACTTCACTTCATTTGAACAATTTTCTGGCTGATAAGATTGTGATGGTACACACTTCATGTTCTCAATTCCTTATTCATTTTACAGAGGTGATTTTGACCTAAGCAATTTCAAAGATGGTGTAATTTCTTCTGCTTTCATGGTTGGACTTCTTGTGGCATCTCCAATATTTGCATCATTGGCCAAGAGGTAATAAGTATATCCTAAGTTAATGTGGAGGATGGAAGGTTTATCCTAAATTATCTGCTAAATGGAAGGTTTTCTTATTTTGCGATATTTAAAGTTAAACTTTTCCTAACTAGGTGTTCTTTAATGTTTGTTAATATGTGCAGCTTTAATCCCTTTAGACTTATTGGAGTTGGATTGTCTGTTTGGACTTTTGCTGCTGCTGGTTGTGGAATTTCAATTGACTTTTGGTCCATCACAGCTTGCCGGATGTGAGTCAAACTAATGCCACAGAAAACTTTATAAAAATGCTACTTGTTACGTTTGATTATTAATATTATCTATTGATTTTTCAGGCTAGTTGGCGTTGGTGAGGCTTCTTTCATTAGTCTTGCAGCTCCATTTATTGATGATAATGCTCCAGTAACTCAGGTCTCATAGTTTGCCATCTAATTAACAACATGTTTATGTATGCCATATTTCTAATTCTTTTGTTACAGAGAACAGCTTGGTTGGGAATATTCTACATGTGCATACCTACTGGAGTCGCCCTTGGTTATGTTTATGGCGGATGGGTAAGTAAATTGAATCTCATACTAAAATCATATGATTATTTCTTCTAAATTTAACTGTAAGAAGTCAAGCTAATGACTCTTAATCCTCTCTAGGTTGGAGATGGCTTTGGTTGGCGATATGCATTTTTTGGTGAGGCAATTCTGATGCTCCCATTTGCTATTTTAGGTTTTGTGATGAAACCTTTGCAAATGAAAGGTATATTTCGAATAAAACTGTGTTCGTTTGTTGACATATTTCCTATCTTGCAAGGTGTGGATATGTAGATGCAATCATTCAGATAGAGTATATGTGCATACTATACAAATTTTAAAGCAAACCAGAAAAGAATAGTTATTTTTTACTCGGGCATTAATATTTATCCAAACTCCAACCTATCATTAAATTAGCATTTTTTTTCTCCTTTTCAGTCTTAAGTTTGTTTTTATTTTATCATATGTTCCAACTTGTTGTCTTGTGTTGCTCAACAATTTGAGAATGCAGGCTTCGCTCCTGCCGGGTCGAACAGTTCATGGACAGCTACAGAGACAAATGTCATAGAAGTTGAAGGTGCTCCATCTTGAATTCTAAGTTGTTTTAATAGATATCAACTATGACCATGATATGATTGGTAGTGTCCAGCTGGTTTGATTAGGGCAATTCTGTTTTTTCCTTTTATTAAGTTATTTGTATTCGTTTATGTGAGCATGCTTGGGGGTCATAGGTTATTATGTTGATTATTAATATTAAATGAGGTATCATGTTAATTGGGAGAGAAGCTACCCCTTGAAATAGGGAATTTGAGGGATGAAGCCACCGGCCTTTGCATTTCGCTTATTTTAGTTGAAAGTCATGTCTTGCCTTATCAGTGTTATTAGGAAGATATTTACGATTATTTGCAACAATGCAGTTATTACATCTGATAAAGATGTTCCGAGTTCAAATCACAGCTTAAACAAACCTTGCAGGTGTGTTCGCCAATCAGTTCATCTGAAATTTGAAAATTCACCGTTTAAACTGCTCGTTACTGACATATATCTTTGTTGCAGTTCTGGTTTATTAAGATTTTGGCAAGACATGAAAGCCTTTTGCTTGAGAAGATATATGTCATCAATGTTCTTGGTACTTCATTTACTGAATCTACTTATATACTATCAACAGCTTTAGTTTAGTAACTGGTCTACTGTTAACGGTTTTACTAGGTTATATAGCATATAATTTTGTCATTGGTGCATATTCATACTGGGGACCAAAGGCGGGTTATAGCATATATCATATGGTAAGCATATATATATTTTACCTCTCATTAGGTGCTATTAGTTACTAGTTTGGCAACAAACTTCTTTTTAAAAAAAAAAAAAAGAAAGCCTGATTTTATTGCATCTGAGATTTTTATTGGTTGCAGGGTAATGCTGATCTGTTGTTTGGAGGAATTACAATTGTGGGTGGAATTGTGGGGACATTGGCGGGAGGTTTTATTTTAGATCGCATGAACTCCACCATCCCTAATGCTTTTAAGGTATGTGTTTTTAATTAAAACCTAATCTTCCAATTTTTTTATTATGCATTTCTAATTGGTATCTGACTGAACATTAAAAAATAAAAATCTTTTACAGCTTCTTTTCATGGCAACTTTTTTGGGTGCAATATTTTGCTTCAGTGCATTTTGCTTCAAGAACTTGTATGCTTTTATAGTTTTCTTTCTCATTGGAGAGATACTTGTATTTGGCACTCAGGTATGTTTCTGTTAATATTTAACAGTATACATATTATATGGTTGTATTGTAAGGTCTATTTTCTAATTTCTAATTTTTTTTATTGCAGGGTCCTGTTAATTTTGTGTGTCTCCATGCTGTTAAACCGAGTTTGAGACCATTATCTATGGCTATGTCCACTGTCTCAATTCATGTCTTTGGGGATGTGCCTTCCTCTCCTCTTGTTGGGGTCATCCAGGTATAATGAGTGTAATTTTTTTAAAAGATTCTAAAGCAGGGCTCATGCTTTTGTATGAAATGCAGGACAGTATTAACAATTGGAGGATGTCCGCCTTGATCCTAACTTCAGTACTGTTTTTGGCAGCTGGAATTTGGTTTACAGGTAGGCAAAGTAGTGATTGAAAGGGCTGGGTAATAATAAGTCTTGAAGAAAGCATGATGATTGATGCTCTTGCTGTTTTTAATTGTTTCAGGTATCTTATTCAGAGTGTGGACAGATACAATGAAGAGAGTGAGCATCCGGTTGAGCGGTCAAACACACGACCACTGCTTGAGGACAAGACGGCTGACTTAACCACTGCTTCTTGTCAACCGGTCTAAGTAGTTTTCTTTTCTTTTTAACACCTACTGGATGTACAGCTATTATTTCGTTTATTTTTTTCTTTTCTGTAATGCTGTCCTTGTCTGTAAGTATGTTCATTGTGACTGTAGGATGAGTATTTCAAATCTGACCAGTTGCAACATACAAAACATCTCATCCACATGTTTGTAAAACTGAAACTTGTTTTTCTTTCTCTTTTCTTTTTTCAAAAGAAAGTTGATTCTTTTTTTCCCCAAAAGGAAGTTTAATAATTAGAGTGTCCTGAAGTAACATACAAGAGATCAGTCTTTGCTATTTTATCCAATAAGAGGTGAGCCGAAAACTATTTAATTCTAATTTGTTAAGTGATTGGATGTTATTTTCTTCATTAAAGATTATGTAATAATAATAATAAATGTAATAAAGTGGGTTATGGGTTAAATAAATTCTTATTATGATAAGCGTTGTATGGTTAAGTAAGTGTACATGCTGAATGACAAGTAACTTATTATAGCAAAGTGTAGTAATTTTGGTTGTCGTTTGAGCTGGTAATAACAGGTAACATGTTGAATAAAAATTAGTAAGGAATCAAGTATGTATTTAGTTGATAATAATAAGAACATACCCACGGCACACAGAATGCCAATACCAATGCAATGCACGCACACAGAGAGAGAGGCAGGCACGCATATGACATGCAGATAATTGTGGAGGCACATGCCCGCCCACAGAATGCCTCCCTCCATCTCAAACTACGTGTTATCTTATCTGTGTGTGTGTGTCTGTGTATATATATATATATATGTATACGACGACACCGGAGAGGAGATGAGAGGAGGGCGATGATGGCACCGACTGCAGCAATGCTGACATTAATAGGAGAAGACCACCGCAAAAATACATCAATGTTTCAGGTGAAGAGCGCTGCCAATGCAATCAAGCGGGTCTTCCAGCTTGTTCACCAACCACCGCCTGAAAACAACACCAACACCAACACCATGCCTTTGCCTATGGAGGATGCAATCGTATACGGCACAAAACAGAGCTTTAGCCTTTAGTGAAGTTGCATGTATGTATGTATGTATGTATGTATGTATGTATGTATGTATGTATGTATGTATGTATGTATGTATGTATGTATGTATGTATGTATGTATGTATGTATGTATGTATGTATGTATGTATGTATGTATGTATGTAGTATGTATGTATGTATGTATGTATGTATGTATGTATGTATGTATGTTGTATGTATGTATGTATGTATGTATGTATGTATGTTGTATGTATGTATGTATGTATGTATGTATGTATGTATGTATGTATGTATGTATGTATGTATGTATGTATGTATGTATGTATGTATGTATATATCTATATTGTACGTTTCATCCAATCCAATCCAAAATATTATTTACGAATAAGAATACGTTGGTTTTGTTACATTTTTGTTAAATGCATATTGAAGAACCAGCCATGGCCATGACAACACAAATTCGTATGAAAAATATAATCAATATCATCAGATCCATTTCCATAAACAATGAAAACAATCACATAATTACTAATCAATTAATTTTTTTAATATTATCTAATCTTATTACAAATAAACAGGCAGCTCAAGACATGTATTGTTATTTGTACATGTATATGTAAAAAGACGATCTACTGGAGTATTTACATATATGTAAATTGCGCGTGCTTCAAAAGTAAATTATTAGTATGAAACTACACTTAATAGTTATCAGATTGAACGTTGTATGATCAATATGAATATACTAAATTAGAAGAAAACCAAGAAAACTATTTTAATCAATCATAAAATTTTAAACTTGTATTATTTTTATTAATTTAAAAGGTTACTTAAGTAATTTTACACCCTCTAATTTTGGTAGTTATCTAATTTTTAAAAATCCTTAATTATCTCTCATTCAATTATATTGTTCTATCTCTCTCTAAAATGCATCTTAAATGTTATTGTTGAAACCTTGATTTTCTTTACACAGAATATAAGAAACTTTTCTATATGATTTTTTAAAAATCTACCGAGCAACTCTATCGACCGGATTTTGTTTGCATGTTAAAAGATAATCACAGGAACAGGTAGGTTAACTAAATTGAATTTTTTTACTATGATGTAGTTAAGAATTATAATATTATCTTGAAATTCTTTGATAACTTTAAATACTTCTTTTTATTTCCTTTTTTTAGAGATTGATTGCAATTTCTTCAAGGATTTTACATATTATTAAACATGGTTAGGCGATCAAGAGATGATTATATTTTCAAATGAATTACTTTTATGTAAGCATTTGGGATACATATATGTAACAAAACTAACAAAACAAACACTTAACGTGATAAACAAGACAAACATGACGAACAAGAAGATTTGTAGTTTTATCATAATCACATATATGTAACATTGTTACTACATATACGTAACTCTACTGTTATGTATATGTACCGTTGTGTTGTTAAGTATATGTAACTTTATTGTTCTATTGATTATGTAACTTTGCTATATGAATGTGTAAGTTTGTTGTTTACATATATGTACTTATGTTTGTTATCTATACGTAACTTGGGCATGAACTCTCATATATATAAATATTTTTAGGTTTTCCAATGGTTATGTTTGTTACTATATTTGTTACATGTATGCAAGTCTTGGTACGCATATGTAATTGTTACATATATGTACTTCAGGAATCATTTTTAGTAATAAAAATAGTTTTGGTTTAAAATATATATGTATGTAACTCATTATTGATTTTCATATGGATTATTTAAGAATGATGCACGTACGTATGACAATATTACATATGCCTAAAACATAATGTTACGCATACATAACACAGGGTTACGCATGCATAACACATTTGTTTCCTTTAGTCTAGTTGTCTTTATTTAAAAAACCATGATAATTTAATATTTCAATACAAAGTAAAAAAATAACTTATTTGATTATTTAAATCTCAATTTAATATAAAAGAAAGGTGAGAGATGAGAGAACAAGGGAAATGTGAGTAAATGTAGGAATTTTTTTAATTATATATGATAGTTACCAAAATAATAATTTTGTGTTCTTCCTACTTTGCCTTTAATTGTAACATTTCATATTTTTGTTAACTAAAAGTTAACTTCGTTTATTTTTATAAGGGCCATTTGTAACACCCGAATATTTACTATTTTGAAGTCGGTGGCGAAAGAAAAGAAAATAAAGTCCAAAAGTCGAGGGACCAAACTCCCCAACGAAGAAAAGTTGGGAAAATGCGGTGATATATGTAGGGAGAGGACAGCCCACTCTCCCCACACCCACATTTCAGCTTCATAAAGAGAAGAAGAGAGAAAGAAGAGAAAAAGAGGAAAAAGTGTTGGTTCGGGTCGCCAAAATCGTCGTGAAGCAAGCCGAATCGAAGCTCTTGTCGTTGTGCTCGTTTAGGTGAGTTCTAGGACCCCTCTTTTACATGTTTTTGAATGATTTTGGGGCTGGAACACATCTGAAAACCCTTTTTCGCGTTTTTGGGTGAAAACCCGTATGTATGCGTGTATGTATGCGTAGGACCCGTTTGGGGCCTGATTTCTTGCTTGGTTGTGCTTGATTAATGTTATGGTATGCATCCCTAAGGTTTAGGATGGTCGATTTAGGCTTAAAATGGGTTTAGATGAGTTTGGAGGCCGAAAACCCTTGGCTGCAGTCGGGTTGAACTGCATTCTGCATCAGTTAGGGCTAGGCGACCGACTGGAGGCCGAATGGAGGCCATACGACCGATTAGGGTGTGATTGGGGTCCATTCGCAAGATTGGGGTTCATCCGCACGATTGAAGGGCCAGTCGTATGGGGGTCATGCGACTGAAGGTTCATTCGCACGACTGAAGGTCCATTCGCATAGGTGTTCATCCGCATTGTCCATTCGCACGACTGGATGTTCATTCGCATAGGTGTTCATCCGTATTAGTTCATTCGCATGATGTTCAGTCGCATGGAGGCAATGCGATGAAGGGTGTCCATACGCCCGAATAGGGCTGTTGAACCCGAGGAAGGTGTAGATTGACTTCTGACCTTCGGGGGAAGGTGCAGATGTAAGTTTTGATGTAAAGGTTTCCATAAGGGTTTTTAAGATGACGATCGAGGTCTTAGAAAGCATGTTGGGCATGATGACGATAATGATGTGGCATGTTTAGGCTTGTTATGTATGTATGATGTTGCCCTGTATGATGTGATGTTGATGCATGTTAATGTTCCTAATATGATGTATGTTATCTTTCTTGTGGCCTTATGCGTCATGCTAATGAATGAACGAAGTATTATGTAACGTAAAGTGAAAGATAAAGAAAGAGGAACATGATGAATGAATGCATGTATTAATGAACGAATGAAACGTCTTGCACACATCGGATAACAGGTCCTTCTTGGTGATTGACCCTGAATGTAGAACCTCTAACCGCTCACCCCTAGTACTGTGGCATACGTTTAGCTGTTCATTTGTTGACTTTGGCCCAGTAGCTAAGACTGATGGTTACTCCTAGTACCGTGGCATACGTTTAGCTGTTCATTTGTTGACTTCGGCCGGTAGCTACGACTAACCGGGGTGTAGCACATGGTATTGGTATGGATGATGTCCGATGCGCAAGTAAGGTAATGAAAGAACGAATGAACGAATGAAGAAGATAATAATGATATATCTATGTGTACGTATGATGTGTGATCATGTAAAAGTAACGAACGGTTTTATATGAAAGTAAAGTATGTTTTATTTATAAAACTAGAACTCACTCAGCAACGCTGACTTTGATGTGCTTCCAGTTGGCAGGTAATGATTGCTGAGGATGGCACGGGCGACTACTCAGCTCTTTTGGGATGGCATTCTTTTGATTAATGTTTTTGCATTGTAATGCGAACAAACTATTTTTGTAATGAATGTTGTATTAGTTTGCAAAAGCATTTACATGGAAATGAAAGTTGTTTTAGTTTTCCGCTGCGATTTATTAAATACAAATGTAATTATATGTTTTATGTGCGATGAGAACCCAGCTGTAAGCGTCCCGGGAACGGGGCCTTACACCATTATTGTCAATTATGGAACTCATGTGTTATTCATGCTTATTATTTTAGTTGTCATTAAATTTTAATTTACAAAAGTTAAAAATAAAAACATTAAATAATAATAATAATAATAATTGTAGTAACAATAATATTAATTTATAAAATTACTAGTTTTTGTATTGTTTTAGAACTTAAAGTAATTAAGTTAGGGGGTTAAATTTGCCAATTTTAAAACTTCAAATGCAAGTTTCGAACATAAAATGATAAACAACAAACCACGGGGACCAAAGGTGTAATTAATCAAAACCCAAACCCCACCCCCTTTTTCTTGCCTGTATTTCCGGCCAAACCCACAGCCAACTCCAGCCAAACTCCGGCGACATCCCAAACGCGCATAAAACACTAAAAATCAAACCAAAACCATTTCCAAACGCTTCGTGAAGATGATTCGAATCATTTGCTACCCTTAATTGGGATTTAGCGACGGTTACAAGGGCGTTCGAGCTCGAGTAACCGTCGATCATCAAACGTAAACCGTTTGGTAATTAAACCCGAATAATAACCAAATTAAATGAACCATAATCGAACGTTTAACAAGTTCTAAGCTGGTATCAACCTCAATTTCACCTGAAATCCACATAAACACTCGGTTCGATTATCACTTTCATCGCGAACCTGCAACTCGAACAAAGACTACCTTCCGAGCATTATTGACTACAATTGATAGAGGGCGTTCTTCATTGGAGCTATTAGAAGCTTTCTGTAGAACGAATTCGAGTTTCATCACCATTTACTATCTGAACAAGCTTATGACGCAGCCGCGACCAGTTCTCCTCTGTTCATCATTAGTTCATCTTTTAATCGGGTAATTGAACACATGGTTATGCTCGAAATATAGTGGGGAATCAAAGCCCATGATCAACTCGAGCGTTAAGATCGAATCGATCTTCAATTTTGGATTTGAACAAACTAGGGTTCTTGGGGTTTGGGGGAAACCTTTTAGTTTGTGTTTAAAAGAATTTAAAACCAAAATGTACCGTAGCTGAAGCCTTGGTTCACTGGTTAAGACATTGCCTTGTTAAGCATGAGGTCCCGGGTTCGAACCCGGGCACCCTCATGTTTTTATTTTTAAAGGTTTTAGCCTAAAAACTAATTCTAGAAAAATTTAAAATGTATAAAAATTATTTTTATAAATTTCAAATATTTTCAAAAGCTTCCAAATATTTTCTATAATTTTTCTAAGTTTACATAAAAATATTTCATTTATAAAACATTTTAGCAAAGCTTGTTTGAATAATTTTCTTATAAAATGGATTTTAATATTAATTAATAAATTATTGTTGGTCTAAACGTTTCTTTTCATATAATATTTTTTAAATCATGATTATTTCAAATAATTACTTAGATATTATATTTAAACTTTATTAATTATTATAGACGATTCAATTTCACTTTCTCTATATTTAAACATATAAATAATATACTTTTGTATTTAAAGTATTTATAAAAATGCCCAAATACCCAAATTGAACTTTAGTCCTTGTTATTCATTAAAACTTATTAAATCTTGTAATATATATATATATATATATATATATATTATATATATATATATATATATATATATATATATATATATATATATATATATATTATATATATATATATATATATGTTTAGGTGCCTTGTGACGATACAACTTGGAACGACGTTTATTATTATTTTTATTAATCTTCATTGCATACTTATTGATCAAGTGAGTTTTCCTTGCCCCTTTCTATATTTTTACACTAATTTGGGGTGAAACATGATACTTATTCTCATACACTTGTAAACGTTTAAACTTGTAAGCACTTGCAATTCATATTTCTTTGTCATGGTTATTTGTGTGTTGTAAGTGTTTATATGAGATACATATTTTGTTTATCATTAACTATTGCTAGCCTGGCGACGTCTTAGATCTTTGGGCCTGACAAGCCTATTTGATGCTAAAGCCGAGGTATTGCCGGCTCCTGATGACGTATGCTTGTTCATCATGGGAACCAAATACACTTAGCCAATCATATATACGTGTAATCAAGTCGAGGTTTGGTTGTAACGATATGTGTTCTACAACCTTACTAACTTATGACCTATGACATGAATTGCTACTTGTAACCTTATCATATTATGTATGAAAACCTTGGAAACTCACCAACTATTTTAGTTGACCTTTTATTTTTATCATGTTTCAGGTAACCCTCAAGTTTAAAGTGGTCTTTTGAAGCTTGCAATAAACTAGGATTTGGACCTAGATAATTGAATAAAATGATTATGTTTCGTTTTGCTTATTTTAGGGATTATTTCATGTTTTGAGACTTATGATTGTAATATCCTTGAAACTTATAAATTTAACATTTACATTTAAATATAGCATTATGTGGTTTGAACAATCTTAACCCTCACATCTCGACGTTTCCGCCGTCAAGGTTGGGGTGTGACATTAATGCCTATTTAAAAACTTATAATCTTTTATTTAATTACTAAAATACCACTAATTAATCTTAACCATAGATCAAAAAAATCAATGGTGAAAAATAGTTTTCTTGTTTTCAATTATAATATGGTTTCATTGGAACTCTATCCTATGTATGTATGTATGTAAGTCAGTAAGTAAGTATGTATGTATGTATGTACGTACGTACATACGTATGTATATATGTATGTATGTATGTATGTACGTACGTACATACGTATGTATATATGTATGTATGTATGTATGTATGTATGTATCCATTGCATCACCGCCTCCACCTTTTCTGGGTCCACCATAATCCCATCACGATTCACCACATGACCCAAGAACTGAACTTCGCGCAATCAAAATGCACACTTGGAGAACTTGGCGTACAACTTCTCCTTTCTCAACGTCTCCAGAACCTCCCGAATGTGACCGGCGTGCTCAATCTCGCTCTTCGAATAAATCAGGATATCATCAATAAACAAAATCATTGATTTATCCAACATCGGCCGACACACCTGATTCATCAGATCCATAAAAGCAGCTGGCACATTGGTCAAACCAAAAGACATGACAAGAAACTCGTAGTGACCATAGCGCGTGCGGAAAGCTGTTTTAGGAACATCCTGCTCCTTCACCTTCAACTGATGGTAACCAGATCGAAGATCTATCCTTTAAAACCAACTGGCACTTTGAAGCTGATTGAACAAATCACCTATTCTTGGTAAGGGGTATCGGTTCTTCACCGTCAGCTTGTTCAACTCACGGTAGTCAATGCACATCCTCATGCTACCGTCTTTCTTCTTCACAAACAGGACCAGAGCACCCCAAGGAGAGATACTCGGTCTAATGAACCCCTTATCAAGCAGCTCTTGCAACTGCTCTATTAATTCCTTCATCTCCGTTGGAGCCAACCAATACGGTGCCTTGGCAACAGGCTGGGCACCCGATATCAGATCAATCTGAAACTCAATCTCTCTGTCAGGTGGCACTCCTAGTAAGTCTTCTAGGAACACGTCCGGAAAGTCACACACAACCGGTACATCATACAGTTGTGGCGTGGGCGTATCCACATCCTTTACATAAGCCAAGTAGGCGCTACATTAACGCGTCATACACTTTCCCGCCACCGCCATTGAGATTACCTTCGGGATCATAGTTACCCAATCCCCATAAACTGTTACTAAACTCCCATCAGGCGCTGTATAACGAATCATCTTCTTGCGACACACAATGTTCGCCTCGGAGTCTGCCAATCAATCCATCCCAAGAACCAAATCAAAACCACCTAAGGTCATCACGAACGGTCTAACAGGAAACTTACGACCCTTAAGTTCCACATCACTGTTCTCTATCATCTCAGAAATCCTGGTAGACTTACCTATGGTAGTTTCTACATCAAGGGTGCATCAACACGTCTACTACTAATAGGCAGCTTAGCACAGAAAGCAGCAGAAATAAAACTTTTACTGGCACCCGAATCAAATAACACAGAAGCTAAAGTTTGGTTCACTAGAAACGTACCGGACACAACATTAGGGTCCGTCCTAGCCTCCTCCTGTGTCATGGTGAATGCCCTGGCGCTCGCCCTTGGCCCTTCATTTCCCATCTTCTTCGCCCCAGAACCCTTAGCCCTCGGCTTCTTACAATCCTTACTTATGTGACCCTCTTCACCACAGTTAAAGCACCGGATCGTATGACAGTCCCTTTCCATGTGCCCCGCCTTCCCATATTTAAAGCACAAGTTCGATCCAAACCTACATTCCCCGCTATGCTATCTCCCACACCTTCCGCACTTCTTCATACCTGCCCCCGATGTGACCACACGGCGGTCGTCCACCCGTGCCTTCTTCTTACCCGTCGAGGCATCACCCCGACCAAACCTCTTCCCCTGCCAGTTCCGATCACCTCCACCCTTCCTGCCACCTTCAGCCACCACCATCACAGCCCTCTCATCATACAATCTCCCTGCTAAATCCACCGCCGACCTAAACGTGCTCGGTTGGGCGGCAATCATGTGCCTGCGAATATCCGCTAGCAAACCCTAAATATACCTCTTGATCTTCCGAGACAGAGGTGTCACCTGATCCGGCACCAGATGTGCCATCTCGTTGAATTTGGTGGTGTACTGTTGGTGTGTCATGGTGCCCGCCTCCAGTTGCAGGAATTCTCTCTCAACTTTATCAATTTCTCTATAAGGACAAAACTCCTCAATCACCAACTTCTTCAGTTCAGACCATCTTATCCTCCCGATGGCTCTGCTACCCTCGGCTTGGACTATATTGTCCCACTGGTACAGAGCCGAGTCCACAAAAGAATAGGCAGCAAACTTTACTTTCTGGTCCTCCCTGCACTCGCTGATATTCAATACAGCTTCCATTTCTCTCACCCACCGGTGAGCAGCAGCAGCAATGCCGTTTCCATCAAAAGTAGGGGGCTTGCATCGCTGAAACACCCCATAATTACAGCCTCGTGCCACCTCCTGCACAGGCTCTTCTTCTTCCTCTTCATCATCATCAGAGGGAACCGTTTCCGGCTCCGGTTGTTCCCGTCCTCCTGAGGACCTGTTTCTTTCCTTTCTTTCCCCTTCTCGTACAACCTTGATAACTTCAGTCACTACAGACGGTAAGATCGTCTGCATGACTTGATGAACTTCTTCAACAACAGCCTCCTTCACTGAGGCTCTCAGATTGGCGCTCTTGTCGCCACCCTCCGGATGAGGGGTCTTTGGTTCTTCAGGAACCACCTTTTCCATTCTGGGTCTTCCTCTCTTGGGTCGCGGCTCAGCACCAAGCCCATCATGACCACCTCCACAAGAGGCTTTCGAAGATCTACCACCGGCCATTCACACGCACATTGAAAGATTCAAATACCAACATGGTCATTCAAGGGAACAACTCAGTTTATGTCAAGTATAGTAAGTCCTTAATTATAGTGACCAGTTGTGATTAGCCACTTACTTTACTCTTCACACCCCGAGTATTACCTATCCTGACTACATCAGAATTTAAATCCACCAACATAACATAACACATCACATGCGCACATAATACCGATTAACTTTACGAAAATACCTGATGGCACGCACCTACTCAGATTGGCATCCCTTCCCTTTCCGTCCCATTCTCAGTTTAAGTTAAGGTTTATTTGAAAATTTACCCATTTCACTTAAACTTTGGCTCTGATACCAACTTGTAAGGCCCCGTTCCCGGGGCACTTATAGTTGGATCCTCATCAAACATAAAATATATAATTACATTGTATTTCATAAAGCATCGCATCGGAAACATTTAAAAATGATATTTCATTTCAATATAGTAGCTTTTGCAAAATAATACATAATTAATCAGTTACAAAATACATTGTTGCATTACATCATAAAATCATTATATAAATGGATGCCATTCCAAAAGAGCTGAGTAGCCACCTCGTGTCATCCTCATCAATCATCACCTGCCAACTGGAAACACATCAAAGTCAGCGTTGCTGAGTGAGTTCTAGGTTTATAAAATAAAGCATACTTTTATTTCGTTAAAACCGTTCTTTACTTTCATGTGATCATACAACATACGTACACATAGATAATATCATTATTATCTTCATCATTCGTTAACTTCCATTCATTCATTCTTTCTTTCATTTGTTTGTTCATCATTATATCTTTTCCTTTCGTTATCACCATGAACTTTACCCTTCATGCTCATGATACTGGGCCTAAGCCTATCATAGACCTTCATTCACGGTGCACCGCACCTCTGGCCACAGTACCTAAGATAAAGTTCAGGTATACCATTGCCATGTGCTATGCCCTTCATGCTCATGGTACTGGACCTAAGCCTATAATAGACCTTAATTCACGTTGCCCAGCACCTCTGGTCATAGTACCTAAGGCAAGCAGCAATGATTCCATACATATGTTCAATCACAAAGAAACACCCCGATGTGCATCTTCCCGGGGTAGCGAACCCGCACACCGTTGGGCTAACACCTTTTAATGGCGTGTCCCGACATACAGTGCTTGCAAGACTTTCTTTACTTTCATCATTCATTAATGCATGCATTCTTACTTCATGTTCCTGTTTTGTTATCTTTCACTTTACGTTACATACTACTTTCATTTCATTCATTAACATAACACGTAAAGCCACATGAAAGATAAACATACATCATAACAAGGAACATAACATACACAGGCATCAATATCATACAAGGCAACATCATACATACATAACATGCATAATCATGCAACATCATCATCATCATCATCATGCCCAACATGCTCTCTAAGGCCTCAACAGTCATCTTACATGAACTTAGGGAAACCTTACGTCAAAACTTACATCTGCACTTTCCCCCGAAAGTCAGAAGTTAAACTACACTTTTCCTCAGGCGCAACAGCCCTATTAGAGCGTATGGACACCCTTCAGTCGCATGACCCCCATGCGATTGAACATCATACAAATGAACCAATGCAGATGAACAATCATGCGAATGAGCACCCAATCATGTGAATGGACCTCATGCGGATAGACTCAATGCGGATGAGTCCTATGCGAATGGAGCTAATGCGGATGAGCATTAACGTGACTGGGCTCCCAATCGTGCGAATGAACTCTCAATCGTGCTAATGGACCCCAATCGTGCGAATGAACCCCAATCGCACCTCAATCGGCCGTATGGCCTCCATTCGGTCGCCTAGCCCTAGCTGGTGCAGAATGCAGTTCATCCCGAACCTAATATGCCATTTTTGACCTCCAAGCTCATCTAAACTCATTCTAAGCCCAAACCAAGCATCCTAAACCTTAGGAATGCGTACCACAACACCATTCAAGCACACACAAGCTCAAAAGCAAGACCCAAACAAATCATACACATACCCACACATACACAAACGAGTCAAACACATACACACTTAAAAACCCGATTTTCAGATGTGTTCCAGCCCTAAATCATTCAAAAACATGTAAAAGAGGGGTCCTAGAACTCACACAAACGACCACAACGAGAAGAGCTTCGATTTGACCCGCTTCTCAACGATTTTGCTCACCCGAATCAACCCGAACCAACTTTTCTCCTTTGTTCTCTTCTTTCTCTCTTCTCCTTTATTGTTTGCTGAAAATATGAGTGTGGGGAGAGGGTTATGGCTGCCCTCTCCCTACAAATATCACCACATTCCCAACTTTCTCTCGTTGGCGAGTTTGGTCCCTCGGCTTTGGATTTTATTTCTTTTCTTCTTTATTCGTTGGCTTCAAAATAAATAAATAACCGGGTGTTACACGCAGTACCAGGGGTAAGCGGTAGAGGTTCTATCCAAATGGTCGATCACAAAGAAGGACCCCGATGTGCATCCTCCCGGGGTAGCGAACCCGCACACCGTTGGGCTAACACCTTATAAATGGCGTGTCCCGATATCTAATGCTTGCAAAACTTTCATTACTTTCATCATTCATTAATGCACGCATTCATCATGTTCCACTTTTTATTATCTTTCACTTTACGTTACATAATACTTTCATTTCATTCATTAACATTCAACACAAAGCCACAAGAAAGATAAACATACGTCATAACAAGGAACAAAACATACACAATCATCAACATCATACCGGGCAAAACATACATACATAACATGCATAATCATGCAACATCATCATCATCATGCCCAACATGCTCTCTAAGGCCTCAACAGTCATCTTACATGAACTTATGAGAACCTTACGTTAAAACTTATATCTACACTTTGCCCCGAATCAACCCGAACCAACTTTTCTCCTTTGTTCTCTTCTTTCTCTCTTCTCCTTTATTGTTTGCTGAAAATATGAGTGTGGGGAGAGGGTTATGGCTGCCCTCTCCCTACAAATATCACCACATTCCAACTTTCTCTCGTTGGCGAGTTTGGTCCCTCGGCTTTGGATTTTATTTCTTTTCTTCTTTATTCGTTGGCTTCAAAATAAATAAATAACCGGGTGTTACACGCAGTACCAGGGGTAAGCGGTAGAGGTTCTATCCAAATGGTCGATCACAAAGAAGGACCTCGATGTGCATCCTCCCGGGGTAGCGAACCCGCACACCGTTGGGCTAACACCTTATAAATGGCGTGTCCCGATATCTAATGCTTGCAAAACTTTCATTACTTTCATCATTCATTAACGCACGCATTCATCATGTTCCACTTTTCATTATCTTTCACTTTACGTTACATAATACTTTCATTTCATTCATTAACATTCAACACAAAGCCACAAGAAAGATAAACATACGTCATAACAAGGAACAAAACATACACAATCATCAACATCATACCGGGCAAAACATACATACATAACATGCATAATCATGCAACATCATCATCATCATGCCCAACATGCTCTCTAAGGCCTCAACAGTCATCTTACATGAACTTATGAGAACCTTACGTTAAAACTTACATCTACACTTTGCCCCGAAAGTCAGAAGTTAAACTATGCTTTTCCTCGGGTGTAATAGCCCTATTCGGGCTTATGAACACCCTTCAGTCGCATGGCCTCCATGCGACTGAACATCATGCGAATGGACCAATGCGGATGAACACCCAATCGTGCGAATGAAACTAATGCGGATGGATTCCATGCGGATGAGTCCCATGCGAATGGACCAAATGCGGATGGAACTAATGCGGATGAGCATTTATGCGACTGGGCTCTAATTCATGCAAATGAACCTCAATCATGCGAATGAACCCCAATCGTGCGAATGAACCCTCAATTGGCCGTATGGCCTCCATTCGGTCGCCTAGCCCTAGCCGGTGCAGAATGCAGTTCATCCCGAACCTAATCTGCCATTTTCGACCTCCAAGCTCATCTAAACCCATTCTAAGCCCAAATCAACCATCCTAAACCTTAGGAATGCATACCATAACACCATTCAAGCACACACAAGCTCAAGAGCAAGGCCCAAACGAATCATACACATACCCACACATACACAAATGGGTCAAACACACACACACTCAAAAACCCGATTTTCAAATGTGTTCCAGCCCTAAATCATTTAAAAACGTGTAAAAGAGGGGTCCTAGAACTCACACAAACGACCACAACGAGAAGAGCTTCGATTTGACTCGCTACACGATGATTTTCGAGCTTGAATCTACCCGAACCAACCTTTTTCTCTCCTTTTCTCTTCTTTCTATCTTCTCTTTTGTTTGCTGAAAATGTGAGTGGAGGGAGAGGGTAATGGCTGCCATCTCCCTTCAAATATCACCACATACCCAACTTTCTTTCGTTGGCGAGCTTGGTCCCTCGACTTTGGACTTTATTTCTTTTTCTTCATTTGTCGGCTTCAAAATAAATAAATAACCGGGTGTTACAACATACATGAAAATTAACCATTTCTTGGGACTATTAATGGATCTCCACACACAAAAAAAACATTTACAATACTACATAGATAGATTGAAGCACAAACATAAAAATTCAAACTACTAAACAGGTTCAGTATATGAAACCTCAAGAAATTTAGAACAAAATTATCAAAATTATAGAAATCGCATAGTTGAGAACTTGATTACAAACCAAAAAATAGTAAATTTTGATTTCATAAGTACTTTCAGGTTACCAAAATCTTAAAAAAACCCTAACTGTAAAACCACTACATTAATACATATACTTCATCAACATCTACATACCAGATACAATATATGATCTTTTACGACCCTAAGTACGCCTTTAATCAACATTTATTTGATTAACACAACCATTTGAACACAAAAAATATTACTTTCTCAAATTTTTGGAACAAATTAACTAACGATTAATCAATAAAGCTTTTATACCTCTGTTTCTTTCTTGTCTCCTGATCCTAAGCTTTTTGATCCGATTGCCTTCACCTCTACTTTCACACCCCGACCGACAGCGGAATCATAGGGGCGGACGAATGTAAAACAATTGTTCATAGCACATGGAACTAATAAGTTGAAATATTATTAAAAATCATTTTTATTGAACATTACAAGACAGTTAAATCATTACAATACAAATAAGATATAAACAACAACATATGATTTTCAATTAAACTAAGTCCAAGTCCTATATGAGCACAAAGAGATCCTTAAGTATCAAACCTAAAATATGTTAAAAATAAAGGGTCAACTTTGAAAGTTGGTGAGTTCCCATGGGTTAAACACACACACACACACACACACACACAACACACACACACACACACACACACACCACACACACACACACACATATATATATATATATATAATATATATATATATATAATATATATATATATAAGAAAGGTTACAAGTAGCAATTCATGTCAATGGTTATGAATATGCAAGTTTATAGAACACATATAGCTATAATCAAACCTTGACAGATTACAAGATTAAACGATTAGCTAAGTGTACTTGGATTAACTAAGTAGGCTTGTCAGGCCCATAGATCTATAACGTCGCGAGGCTAGCAATAGTTCATGATTGTTAACATTTAATGTATCTCATATAACACTCATAATAATACCAATACTATGACAAAAAGTAAAGATGAATTGCATGTGCATTTACAAGTATCAAGATGTTTACAAGTGTAATTTCATAAGGTTAACATGTTTTACCCCAAAAAGTGTGAAATAAAGTAAAAAGGGGGTATGGAGAACTCATATGGAAAACTTACGTGCTATAAAGTGCACTTAAGATAACAATAAGAAGATAAGATTACTTTAACGTTTCCTTCATGATTCAACCTAGGGGTTCATGTTTTAGAGTTATAATAATGATATGATTCAAGAGTAAATATGAACTAGGGTTTCATTTGGAATTTGGGGGTTTTCAACAACTAAATCAAATAAAATAAAATAAAGCAATCGATTTTGTTTTGGTTCAATATAGTTGGAATAAATCAATTAAAAATAAGAATTTATTAATTTAGTTTATTGAATTAATAAAGATTAAATATGATGTGAAAAGAAATAATTATTTTAGAGATTAATTATTTAAAATTTGATAAGGATGATTTATTGAATACTTATTCATATGTCTTGCAAAACAATATAAAATTATTTAAAGTCATTTTATAAAGTTTTTAAATGTTTTAAATAATCTTTATAAAGGTATTATAGTACCAAAACCTTAAAACAAGAATAATGAATGATAGAAAATTATATTATTTTATAAGTTTCAAGAATAAAAAGTTTATAGAATAAGATTGATTAATATTCAAGATTTAAAACAAAAATGAAACGTTAGTAAAATTAAATAATTTAATTTATAATAATTGATTTAATAAAGATGAAGTATGAAATGTGAAAAGAAATAATTAATTTAATAACTATTTATAATATAACATGGTTAAATGAATAATTGAATAATTAATAATTATTTATTTAAAGTATTTGTGACACGTGGATCTAAAGGGTTTTGAAATAATCTAAATTTGAGACATAATAGATTTATAACATTAAATCATATAAATGACTTAATAATATTTTTATAACCTTTTTATTGTTTCAAAAAGTAATTAAATTTAAAAATTATAAGTTTTAAAATCTTTAAAAATTAATTTAATAATTTTTGAAATGTTTTAATTAACAAAATAATTTTTATTTTGATTAACTAACATATTAATATAATTTCTGATACTTAAAATATATAAAATCGACTTAAAAAATACATGTTGGAGGCTGGGTTCAAACCTGAGACCTCTAGTGTATAGGAATGAAGTGGTAACCAATTGGGCTAAAGCCCATATCTGCTCGAAGACCCCTTTGAAATATTAAAAACATTAATTACTTAATCCTCCCTAAATCCACATGAACCCTAATTCGATTGGAACAAAACTGAATATCAATTTGATGTTGTTAATCTAATCAAACATAGGGCTTTTGTTTGCCACTTGAAATCAAGTATGAGGATGTGTTTAATCACCTTGTTTTGTTCTAGATAGATGGTGATGAAGATAAGAACGATCGCAGGTGAGATGGATCTTGTTTGAGCCTATTGTTTTGATTATAATCCAATTGGATTGGTGTGAAGCTTCCTTAAGTGATTATGAACAATAACCCTCTACCAGTTGCACCATATGTTGCTCAGAATGAGTCTTTCGATTGGGTTGCATGTCGATAGTGAAGGTGGTAATCGGTTTCAATGTTTGTGCGTATTTGGAATGAAATTAAGTGACAATAGAGTTAAATCGTATTGATTCCAGTGTTTGCCCTTAATCATATATCTTAGATTTGATCGTTTTCACTACGAACGAGTTAAAGCTTTAAATGATAGTTTCAGTTTCAAGAACACCACCATAACCGTCGAATAACTCAATTGAAACGAGTCTTTGCGTTCGAAACAGTTAACCGAACGGCTTCATTGGTTTAATTGGGTTTTAAATCGATGGATAATGGTTGATTTGGCTTGCTGGAGTTTGCCGGAGGTCGATCTGAGAACAGGGTGTCCGGCGGTTGGTTTGGGTTGGGTATTAGACAAATTTTCAATTTCGGTCGCTGTATTTTTAAGCAATTATCATTTTATGTAAAAGCTTTTAGATTAAATGTTATAAATTACAAAATAAATCCTAGACTTATAAAACTAATTTGAACAACAAACCAACTTAATTATTTATTAATCTTTACAACTTTCATAAAGTTGTAAACTTTTAATTTGATTATTTATTTTTCTCTTAATAACTACAACTCATGATTACTAAAAAAGCGTTATAAGTTTATTAAAATTTATTTTATAACTTTATTAAATTTAATAACACTTTTTCATTTAGTTATTATTGTAAAATGATTAATAAACTTTATATCTTTATGAAAAGAATTAATTATAAATCCCTAAATTATTACAAGTTGTTTAGTTTATTAATACATGAATAGCTAGTGACAATAAATTGTACATTTAATGTATTTGATCCATTAAAATTATTAAAATAATTTAATAACGGAAGCTCAAAATTGGTTTATAAATAAAAAAAGGCGGATGTTACATCTACTACCGAGTTTTATTGACCTAACATTTGAGAGAAAGTGAATCATTTGGTATTCTTGCTCTGAATACGTTCTATTGCGATTGAGAGAGAGAGAGAGATTTTGGGATTTTGTTATTCCAATTGATTATAGTTGGCAGTTGCCATTTGAAGCATGTGTATGTTTTCCCTAATTTGCCATTGTTCTATTAAAATCTGTCAAATATTTTACTACATAATTACAGTTATGCTATTTTTAATTTTAACTATTGATCTCAAGTAATTAATGATTTAAAAATGTTTTTTGTGGTTTTGTTATAACTCATAGTTTTCTTAGGAACCATCTATATATATATATATATATATATATACAGGGAAGGGTTCAAATGAGAACCAACTTTTTTTGTGAGAACTCTAGGAACCAATTTCAGCCACTCATTTTTATCATATGCAAATCACATGTCATTTCCTCCTTTTTTTTAAATGTTCGTAATTTTTTTTCACGGCATCATTTTTTCAAAAAAAAAAATTCACCATAAATGTAACATCCGTTATTTTTCCAAGTTAAAATACAAACCTAAATTCATTTTGATTTTTTTATTAAACTTATTTATTCTAATGTATCTTATGCATTATAAATGTAAGCAATATATAAAATTTTTTTCATTTATTAAACCATTTAAACAAGTTATAATAATTTTATAATTCATAAAGTAAAGTGTTACAAATTTACAAATAATTGTCATTTATAAATTTTAGCATGGAAGAATAATTATATATCAAAATATTTTTTTCAAAACTTATAAATTTATATAAGTTTATAAGTTGTAATTACAATTGGATTTAATTTTAAATTATTTCTTTTTATTTATAAACTCTTTAAAGTTTTAAAAGACAAATTTAATTATAAATTGGTTTAATAAGTTTGGGGCCAATTTTGTAATTTTTTTTAAAACTTAATTTTAAAAGGTTCAAGCATAAAATATCAACTTTTAAAACCTTAGGGACTAAATGTGTAAACTTTGAAAACACAAACCAACCCCCCCTCATTTGCCCGTATTTCCGGCCAAGTCGCCGGCGACCTCCAAACGGTTATTTCCTCTTCAAATTCCAACCACAAACGCTCCTAAACGGTTCGTGAAAACAATTCGAGCATGATTATGAACTTTAATTGAGTTAACAACAGTTATGAATCCCAAACAATCCGAGTAACCGAAACTTTTAAGTCCTAGAACCGTTCGGGCATTGAAGCTCAATAATAACCAAATTAATTGAAACCTAATCGATGTACTAATCATTACTAAACTAAAACCCAACACAATTTCGCCTGCAACACACACGAACATCACGTTCGATTCAAATGCACAACATAAACTTGTAACTAGCATTCGGCACCTTTAGAACCTTCTAACTAGAAATTAATAGAGGGGAATCAACCTTCATCATCATACGAAGCTTTCCAAGTGGTCAATCGAATCAAACCATCAAGAATCATTTCCGTTTGATTAACTCCACGAGCGCACCTATTCCTGTTCTCGTTTGCTAACTAAACAAAATCAATTCAGGTAATTAAGCACATCTACATACTCGGTTTTATATGAGAAACAAAAGCCCCATGTTTAATTCAAGTATCGAAATCGTTTTCATGATCGATTGGAATCAAATCAAACTAGGGTTTATGTGGATTTGGGGTTTTCTTTTCAAATTGATTATATAGTTTTGTTTTGAATCTAAACTCAGATTCGGGCCTTAGCTCAACTGGTAACTTACAATCTCCATAAGCAGGAGGTCCCGGGTTCGAACCAGGCCCCTACCAACCTTTTTATTTTAATTGTTTTTGCCATATTTTTAATACAGAAAAATTATCATTATATTAATAAATTAAAATAAAAATTAAATTGTTAACTAGAACATTTCAAGAATTATTAAGTAAATTTTAAGGATTTTTAAAACTTATGATTATAGTTTTATTTATTTTTTTTTTTAATAACAAATATTATAAAACATTATTAATTCATTCATGTAATTTAAATGCTAAAAATATATTATGGTTCAAATTTTGATTATTTCAAAACATTATAAATTATATGTTAAATAACTAATTATTCAAGTAGTTATTAAAATAATTATTTGAATAATTTATTATTCATCTAATCATTTGAGCATGTTATATCATTACTATTTAATAAATTTATTCGTTAACTTTTATTTAAATTCTTGAAAATTATAAAATAATATAATTTGCTTTCTTTTTATTTTTAAGGTTTTTGTATTATAAAACCTTTATAATAAATCATTTTAAAAGCTCAAAACTTTATAAAATAATTTTAAATAATTTCAACGTCATTTAAATATGTAATATCTTTATCAAATTTTAAATAGTTAATTATTAAATTAATTATTTCTTTTCACATATTATACTTAATTTCTATTAAATCAATAAATAAATTGTTGAGATATTTTTAATTGATTTATATTGTCTTTATTAAACCAAAACATAAACAAGACATTATTTTACTTAATTATTTAAACCTCCAAATTCCAATTGAAACCCTAGTTCACGTCTTATTATTAATCCTATTATCGAACTTAATCTTGAACATATACATTTAGGCATCTTGTAAGAGAAATTGTTGGAGCCTTGTTTGTTTTTCTTATCATCATCTTATATATATATATCATGTGAGTTTCCTTGCCCCTTTTTACATTTCTCACACTATTTTGGGGTGAAACATGATACTTATACATCATACACTTATAAACGTTTGAGACTTGTAATGCACTTGCAATTCATCTTTATATTTTGTCATGGTTATTTGTGTGTTGTAAGTGTTTATATGAGATATATAGTTTGTTTACAATCATTAACTATTGCTAGCCTGACGACGTCTTAGATCTTTGGGCCTGACAAGCCTATTTGGTGCTAAAACCGAGGTATTGCCGGCTCATGATGACGTATGCTTGTTCATCATGGGAACCAAATACACTTAGCCAATCTTATATACTTGTAATCAAGTCAAGGTTTGGTTGTAACGATATGTGTTCTATAACCTTACTAACTTATAACCTATGACATGAATTGCTACTTGTAACCTTGTTATATTATGTATGAAAACCTTGAAAACTCACCAACTTTTTAGTTGACCTTTTATTTTTATCATGTTTCAAGTTTACTTCTTGTGGATTTCTCTTCCTGCTCATATAGGACTTGGACCTAGTTTAAATTGAAAGTCTTATGTTATTGGTTGTATTTTGATTGGTTTGTAAATACTTATTTGTCTTGTAATGTTTAATGAATAATAATATTTAATAATATTTCAACTTAATTAGTTCCATGTGCTATGAGCAATCGTCTCCCATTCGTTCGCCCCGATGATTCCGCCGTCGGTCGGGGTGTGACAATGAAATTCAGTATTTTTTTATCTTTCCAACGCCTACCATATTGATATACTTTTCTAAAAAAATCGTACATAAATTGTTTAAATATTTGTAATCTAGTTATACACATGTGTAGTACTGGATTTACACTTGTGTAAATCCGATATTACATATGTGTAAAATGAATTTCGTTAAAAAAACGGGAATTTTTTTACTTTTTATAAATATTTTTATATATTTTTTTATGAAAGAGAGAAAGTTGGGGAACATTTTTGTGTTTTTATTTTTTTTATTTTATGTTATTTTTTTATTTATAATTTTTTTAAATATGTTTTTGTTAATTAGAGTTTTACCATTGAGAACTAGTGGTTGAGATTGGTTCCTAGAGTTCTCACAAAAAAAGCTAGTTCTCATTTGATCCCTCCCATATATATATATATATTGATTGAGATTCTATAAGAACGCTTATTAGTTGTAAGAACTAGTTAACTCATTCAACCAATAAAAAAACAACACATCAACATGAGTAAAGGTAATCTATAAAGATATTTCTATAAATTACAATGTACATCCTCATTAATGGTGACATATTATTGTCATCTTTTTCTAACAACTTAAACTCGAAACTCTACTATGATGGTGTTTGAATTCGGACGCCTTGTTAGATGATATTTAGAAATGGCTTGTGGAGTTATTTATTCACAGTTTGAAAAAATGATTTTCATGTTTTATTTTTATTTTTTATAATTATTTGACGTGACGTACTATTTCTTGTAAAACGTGTATCAATTATTTGATTTGGAATAAGATTCTATATTTAACGATATATAAAAGAAGATATGTTAGTTGTTTTAACGTCTCAGTTTCAAACGACCTAATTAAAAGTCATCTCCTAGAAATGATAGCAGGTGCGGGAATGAATTTTCTTCTAAGTCACGTGTAATTGTTGAAAGTATTCCAAAACCTATGAATAACCATAATTGGTAGAATGACAAGAACTGATCTTGAAATATTATATAGTTTTTACGTAATAGAGATGCTCAATAATGTTGGGTGTATTACATGGGCGTTGTGGATCTCCACTTACAATTTTGGCGTGGCCTACTTAGGAACGTAGCTTTATGTTCCGATGTAAGATTTTAAACGAGTAATGTCAAAAAAAAGTTTTTAAATTATAGAAATGTATATTTTATTGTTATTTTACAACATATCTGGGCGTGGACAAATAGAATGGTGATCTAGCGATTTGAAGAAATACATAGAACAAAAGAGTTGTCGGGTACTGGTCGTTGGACGATTCTTCTATTTGAGTGGTTTAACTTAATTTACATGGGATCCGTTGATGGTAATTAATATGCAAACGGGAATACCAATCTATTTTTTGTGTTATGGGAAGTTGATATGGTAATATTGTTTTCATATTAAAATTGTGACGTAATCTTCGTCCGTCAAAGGATTTCGATTTTGTGGAGTTGATGGTGAACTTGTCAAAGTTCATGAGCCGTAAGGGCATTCACAACAGGTGAGTTCCAACGGTTAGAGTTTAAATTTGAAATACTTACACCCGTGTGAGGCTTCACGGGCCGTGAAAGTTCAATGGTTATAATACTAATTATTAAAAAGTTAACAGTCATACGATACTTAACGAGTCGTAA